>JAUZND010035448.1:0-22051 GCA_034780555.1 Coelogynopora nodosa
GTGAAGTTCCAGAGGCCGCCCCAGTCTGACTGTTTCTCATAGCAGACCACTTCAGGGACGGACTTACCCTCGCGTTGGGCCTTCTTCATTGAGCACAAGAAGCTCATCCCCGAGGGCCCGGCGCCAATCACACATACACGAGGACGTGACGTCATTTAGTTAACTTTTTTTATCACTGGCTGTAATTGTGGTTTCCTAAAATATATTAATAATTAGATAAACAGTAAAATGTAATACTTTTGAATAGATTTAACATATATTTTTCTGTGTTCTCAAAGTATTCCCTTATATACCCTTATTGTTTAATCAATCCATGATTGTAAGAAAAATTTTGGATCCTGCCTCATGGTCACTATACAGATTGTTTAAAAATAATGTTTTGAACCAATATGTTTAACGGCAAATATTGTTTCGATATATAAAACAACATGTGGTTTAAATATTTTAATCTATATTTTATAAATACAAGGTTTCGCAATGAAAATTGTTCGCGCTGCTTTATTTTTAAACAAATTATTTAAATTATTTATTTAAACAAATTTGACAGTAATAAAATCTTACAAACAATACAATCTCACAATTCTCCATCCCTCTGAATGTCTGCAACTCTTGAACTTTTAGCGCGGTATCGATAGCAAACCATTACTATTTTACGTTTTTACAATCTTATTATTTCTTACATACGTTTTACAAATATTAATATATAACTAATTATTATAGATATACTATATCCAACGGTAGAACATATTTTGACCTATATTTTAAGGTTGCTTACTTAACATTTATTTTAATTAATTAATATTATATTATTGATTTTCGTTAAATTTAAATATATATTTGTATAGAAGTAATTATTAAGGAGAGCGTTCTAGAGTAGTTATAATATGAAAAAAGATTAAGAAAGAAAATTGTACTACAAATTATTTAACATGTGACATATAAATAAAACAATATTCACAAAACCTTACCTATTTTCTTCGAAACTGATGACCTTCTCTCCAAAATGACAACACGCTGAATATATAAATATAATAAAAATTATAATTTAGTTTGCGACATACGTACATATATATGGTTCTTTTTAACTGCGCAGAACACTTAAAAGTTCAAAAATGTTATAAAAAAACTAAAAGTTTATGAACCATGAAATCGACAAGTTTTAGACGAACTCCAGGAACTATAAAACACGATATAGCAAATGCACTAATTTAATTGACACATGTAAATATTGTTCTGTAAAAAACATAAGCAGGGGTTAAAGGTTACTTTCGAGAATGCTTTGAACCTTGTGATTTATTAAAAACATGGTTAGTTTTAGGTATGTGCCCCTAGCAATTTTGGAATCCCCCTTTCAAAAATCCTGGATCTGAGCCTTATAATATAGCATAATTTATGATTTATTTATTTTAACAATTCCAACAGAAAACAGTCAGAATTTTACAGTTTTACGCAATCAATATTTTTGTTATAAGCACTGCAAACTTCCATTTTTAACAAATTAAAAATGTATTGTGAGATGTGTTAAACATATTATGTGTAATTTATCCTATTCTAGCATAATTTAATTAATAGTGGACTATTTTATAGATATTAAACAATTAATGGCTGCAATCATTTCCACATAATAGGATATGAAACAGCTATTAGCAGTATAGCACCAGGCATAGATTTAAACTATATTAAACTAACTTATAAGAACCAGATGAGCGGTAATTCACAAACGGGGTCTATTTTTGTACCCTATATATAGGAATTAACACCAAACAAAGATCTTAAATATCGATATTATAAGGTTTTATTCAAAAGAAAAGTGATTCTTATAAAATTTAACCATGTATTTATATTTGATTTGTGTGTTTACTTTTACGAATTTTTAATACACAATAAAAATGTATGGTTTGACAACAACAAAAAATGTGATGAAATAAACTACTATTATCAAAACTTTATAAATATGTACATATTTAATGCGTAAATTTGTGTTTTTTAGGCACCAAATATATATTAAAATATTTTGCAAGTATAATTTAAAGATTGTTTATTTCCTAGATGAGAATGTAGTCCGTTAAATATAATTAGAAAAGATTATTATCTGGTTATATACCTATTATAGTGTACTGCATAGCAGCAATATTTTTGATATAATTAGTAGCACACACACACAACTTAATTTTTGTTACTTCATAAAAAGAAACAGTTAACAAATCATTAAAAAGAAATAAACATATTCTGGGCGATCGGGTGTCCAGGAGGCACTTAATTAACAAACATTTTCGTAATATGTTTTTGGTAAAATCTGGATAAAATAAAAATATCTTGGATTCATTACCAAAAGAATTTAACCAGTACAAGCTACCGGTAAGAAATAATTGATATTCATATTGTCGGACTTTTACCTAGTCAAACATGCTAGACCATTTTGTGTGATTTTGGTAACAAATCTGATATATTTATATTTTACTCAGAGCTTATAATTAGAAATCCAAAATATTACCCAATTATCACCATTGAATATTTTTCAATAAATTTAATTATAATTTATATAAATTAATTATTTATTTATTAAATATTACAATATTAATTATTTATTTATTAAATATTATTAATTAATTATTTATTTATTATAAATTTTAATTTACCTGGATTAAGTTTTTATAGTATCTATAGGCATTATTTGTACTAAAGCCAATTTTCGATTCACCGAATCAAATCGATCAATAAATACAATAAATCTTTTCTTTAAAATTAACTACTTCTTAACCTTTATCTTAACTACTTCTTAACCTTTATCTTAACTACTTCTTAACCTTTATCTTAACTACTTCTTAACATCAATCGAACTAACTACACGTGAATCTTTGATTTCGAGACCGACGGTCGTCAGACTGAGAGGCCCACCTGCCACTGTCTCTCATGAGACTCGCGGGGGGCCGGGGGTACCGGCTGCTGCTCGGGCTGATACTTGTTGGGCAGCTCCTTGCTGTGGAAGATCTGCAGCATGATATCCTTGAGCGCCAGATGACTGTCCTCCTGCGGCTTCGGTTCTTTATTTTATTTTTTAATTTTTTTATTTATTAGAATTAACCATAGACCTTTAGAGATATTGAAATCTATGGAATTAACTTCTGTTTTTTATAACATTGAATTTGACATTTTAAAACAGTATTTTTCTGGGCTATATACTTAAGATATGCAACCAATTACAGATGTTTTGTATAATTCCTCAATTTTTAAATAATTAAATCACACTAGAAAGTAATTAAGTTTGTCACCTGTCATATCAATAAATGTGAGTTTAATAATGCAATTACTTTAATAACAAATTACTTGTATTCAATTTTGAAACAATAACAAGTACCGTAAGCAGTAACGTATAACATTAAACATTAAACAACGAAAAATATATAATAATGCCACAGAAAAATATGAAAATAATGTCAAAAAGAAAGATATGACATCAAATTAAGTTTTTTTATTTCTAAATATGTATACAATATATATATATAAATTATATATATATAGGTATTAATATTATGTCCAACACTTATTAATCAACATTTATTATATAACTTGTATAAAAAATAGAGATGCCAAAAATAAACAACTTATTAAATATGATAAACGAAAAAGTACTTTTTAGAATATTAAGATATATTTTTATTATTAGAGTAGATTTTGTACAATATCATGTGTACAATACAAAAATTAAAAACTTTAAAAACGTTAGTTTTGTGATCGGTGGAATCGGCGTGATCGTTGACAAAACAAATTGTGACGCTGGTTTTTGGAGTTTTTTTCATTTATTTATTCGAATATTATTGTTGAAATTATATTATATAGTTACTATATTTCAGTAAAATTTGATAAATTTTAATCAGAATATAGATTAATATAGATAAGCACGCATTTAAAGTCCCCTCCACATAGTCAATTTTAATTGATATTAAGTGAATATTATTTTTAGCTAAAACCGCTTAACCTGATGTGAAGTCCAGTCAAATCTGTCGTGTACGCGTGAGTAGGCCTATACGTGACAAAATGTCTCCTACTAAAGTACAAAGATGACATTCTAATAACTACAGTACTTATATACTACAACCATAGAAAATGTATAGTAATAGCCTTTGATCCATTTCTTATGGCTACCTGGATATTGATATTTTATCAATGATTTGAGTGGATAAACAACAGTTGATCGTACGATGTACCACCTGAAGTTAATAATACTAATTAATAAATCTTGATACAATTCTCCAAACCGCTTAATTAAAAATAGATAATTATCTAATGAAGACAATATTGTCTATTTTATTTCATAATTTGTTTATTTTCTCTATCTCTATTTTTTTAAATTTATTGTTGTACAAGTTATATTTATGTGGAATAAAAGATATTGGGCACTATATATTGTATAATACAAATATTATAATCACTTTCATTTATTTGTTATTGACTTATTGTAGTTTACTGAATTGTAATTCATTTGACAAAGCTGTCGATCGATCCTCATTTGTTGTCATTTAAACCTTTTTACAGATTTCGCAATTGAATATAAGAATGTCGTTATAGTATTCCGCATTATATTCTGAACTGAATTAATGAGAATACGTTATTCATTGAATAAAAAGGTCACATTTTTCTAATATTTCAATATCATTGTACAATACAATCAAATATATTATATCAAATATAACCATTGTTTAAATATTAGAATTAATCTTATTTTTATTTTTCAAACATGTGTAACGGTTTAATTTAAAAGTTCCGTTTAAAAGTTACACATTATAAGCTTCTGTAAAACTAGATGGCAGTACTAATTTACGTTTCATAATGAAAATATATAATTGTTAATATATAAATATTCAAAATACACAGCTCTAATTTATTTTATGATTTAATATTTATATAATTTTACGCAAAAAATACTTTTTTCAATTCTTTTGATTTTCAATATAAATAATCAAATATAATATTGTATTACATACCAATATTTTACATATACTCTCACAGGCAATGGTGAACGTGAAATTATAATAATCTATAATTGATATACAATAGAGTGTTTAATGTTAAAAGAAATACTTTTAGAATAATTTTAAAAAAATCTAATTTAAACATATGATCATCAATTACATTGCATTATATTATAAA
Source organism: Coelogynopora nodosa (assembly GCA_034780555.1). NCBI lineage: Eukaryota > Metazoa > Platyhelminthes > Proseriata > Coelogynoporidae > Coelogynopora > Coelogynopora nodosa. The sequence continues at coordinate 5,152 of JAUZND010035448.1, forward strand.
TGATCTCAGAATAATATAATTTTTAATAAGTTGTCATACGACATTTTCCAAATGTAGATGCACAATATCTAATTATAGCATATACCATGTCATGTTCAATACATCATGTAGCCTAATGTACGTCATTATTATTATTTAGTTGATTACCAATATTGTACAACTAGATTTTTAAAAAAATATAACTATTATCCACAGAACAATATAAAATATAACTCTATTTTATAATTAAACGTTTAACCACAAAATTCACATTTTGCAAAATACATAATTAGTAAATATTTAGACAAATTTCAGACATTAACAATTTTCGTAAATATAATTTCAACATACGTAAATTATTAAAACAGTTATCAATGTACAAAGATAACTGACACTGACAGACCAGTACTGCAGCTACTCGAACATACACTATGTAACATTCAGTAAAACGGCTATGATTCTAATGTTGATCGGGTTAGGGTAAAATAAATAAAAACTACTAAAAAAATCACTTTTAATCACTTTTAAAACAGCTCATAAAGAAATTCAATAATATTCGATTACTCAGTAACGAGCCCAAATTCTTCCACAATATGTCGAGCATTACCTTATGCTTCAGTTGTTCATCTTATAATTCTAACTGTCAATAAAGTCTTAAAAGATCATACATTATGTAAAACAAACAATATTATTTTATTTTCAATCAAAAACGGCATATCACACAACTATTTTTGAGCATACTTAAAGGAAATGAAAGGCGGTAGCAAAGAATATAGGATGGTAAAGAAGATTCGTTTTTCATTAACCCCAGGAGCACAAATTAACCTACAAAACAACTCAAAATCTAATAAGACTATCGTTCTTACAATTTCATTACTGCCTAATTCTTAATAAACTTTCAATTTCACATACTTTCGAAGAATGTACTCAAGAACTTGATGACGTCGAAATAAATGACTCCAAATGATCTAAAAACTGTATTTTTCACCTCATACTTACTGCATAACAACTGTATGTCACTAAATAGACAGCTAACTAAGCGGTTGATTACAAAACTAGAGAGAGTTTCAACTGTACAGGCTAAATTCTAGTGGGTCCATTTTTCTTAACCCCTCTCCATCTCACCATCTAAATACTTAATAGGCACGTGGTGCTGACTGCTAAGGCTAAAATGTTATGCTTTAGTAAAAAAATGGAGACAAACGAATTCTCCAGTTTGGTCGCGAGGGATTCATTATTCAATGTTAAGTCAAAAATGTCAGACAATATAAACTTCATTTAAAGAATAATTTCATAATAATTACGTAACACAATAAATCTACTCCGGGTTTTGTGATTTAATAGAAATTCCAATCTGTATCATTCTGTATACCATTCATACCATAAGCATCATAACAATGACAGGATAATTCATTTTTCATATAATTTGGAGTAGCATTTCTCTATGAGTAAAAGTAATAAACATACATTGTTTAAACTTTAAAAAACGCTTTAATGGGATAAAAACAACACATTTAACCAGATTAGATAATAAGAACTATATTTTTTGAAAAATAGATTTTAAAAATTGCCAGCTTTTATAAAGGGTTGCAAATTGTGACAAAAATAGAGGGAACCTTCTTTACCATCCTACGTCATTCTCTGCATAAAAGCCCATGCCAACCAAGCGTGACGCGACGCGATGCGACAAAGATGAAGTTTACATTATTCAACTATTTCTTCGACACCGCGTGACGAAATGTGCAGTTTACTGAAAATAGGCTATAAATGACAAGTCACGCCGGGCTTGACGACAACTAACATTAATTCGAAAACCGCGCAAACGCCACTCGCGTCGCATCGCGCTTGGTAGGCATAGACCGTAAAGCTAGTCGAGAATAGGACTGTACAATCATGCTATAGGTACAAAGAAGAGTCAAGTGCTGAAGGGAACACACTCCTTTCTCGAGAGGCCCCCTTATCTCAGCCCACTCTATGGAATCGAATGTAGGGGAGCATCTGGTGAGAGAGAGAGAGAGTTGCAGTTTGCCGTTATTCACTGTGGAAACCAAACTACACGCCCGGCTGTAGCACTTCGCATGATTAGGCTCTGGAAATGAGAGAGAAAAAGCGTCAAGGTAAACCAGTTATAACTAATTTTCATACTCTTTATTGCCTTGACCAACATAGAACAACAACGGAGGTGGAGGGATCAATTTCACATAACACATTTCTATGGTGAAATATAACCGATCTTCAGGAACTGATTAATTTTATAATCATAATTATTAAAAGGGTATACAACTTTTTATAAATTAATAACGACTTTGGACGATCAGGATATCATTTCAAAAAATCGTCTCAAAAATGCGCAACCAATTTCATTGAAGTGCATTGGATACATTGCAAATTCGTTCACATTTTGTATACTTAGTAAATGAGAGGTAAGTAGAGTACATTCAACAATTTAGAGATCAGTTCGGTTGAAGTTCATTCCTGAACAAATACAAGTAATTATATTTGATTATCATTCAACTATTAAAAATATCTTCAAATAATTTATCTAGAATGTTGTATGTCTAACTGCTTACTTCTTATTAAGTAAATACACAAACCAAATTTCAACAAAATTGGTTGAATTATCAGATTCTTATCTTGACCGATCAGAATTGATTAAAAAATCAAGTATATGATCTAAACCAAACAATAAAATGCACTCTAATATTAATTATGTATTTCTCCTACATAAATAGTAAATGTATATCATACATTCTATTCAAATCTTCTAAATCAAAACAAATAAAAAAGAAGATCCAGAAATTATCAAAGCAACTGACAGTCAAATAAGAAACAAAATTTTATAATACATAATATCAGGATGGTTTAATGGAAAAACCAACATTCATGACTAAACTCCAGAAAGGTCAAACAAAAGGAATGGGTTATCATCAAATAGTTTACATCCAAACATAGCTAGTATTCTATGTAAAACAGGCCTGGAGTGATAAGATGGCAAGTCAAACCTGTGGATATAAAAGACAAATCTGTCAAATCCAAAAAGCAGAATAATAACTGGGGACAGGCTGGACAATAAGGACTACCCAAGTTTAAATGAACAAATTGCCCCTTGAAATCGCCTGTACAGTGAAAAATAAATAAACCAATTCTCGAACCACTACAACACACAATGCCGCCCAAACGTTCAAAATTCGAGATAGAATCCAAATCGGAAACATCATCACCTTGAGAGGGGACAGGGCGTTGGTCACTTTGGTCCCGACTGCACGCGCCGCGACAACAGGGGGGAACTGAGTCGTGTAGAGGGCCTGGAGACCCTCAACTGTCGCCGCTACGGGGAGCACAAAGCGCTGGCGCTCCGTCTCATAATCCCGGAGGTAGCTGTCACTGCCTGGTGAGGTGAGGGGGTTACACAATGGTGGTTGTTAGTAGAGCTGGAACTCTGCCGAATCTTCATTCTGGGACAGATTTTTTCTAACGGTTATTTAGTTGACTAATTTTTTGTTAATTATTAAAGCTAAAATTAATAAGGATTTTTAGAAGAAATTAAAAAAAGAATTGAGGAAATTTGTTTATTGAGGAATTAATAAATTATTATTATTATTTAGGTTAAATAAAATCAATTATTTTTCAGAAATTGCTTTAGACGAACATTTTCTACCGATATAATTATGTCATAATTCTTTTTAAAATAATATATAATTAATACTGGACTATGACTTGATCAAAAGGTAATTAGGACTAAAAACCATACGAGATAGTTGCAGTAGACTGAATATTGAGAAAAATTATGATTTTATATCGCATACTACTAATATGTTTTTATAGTAGTATGTTCATGTACAATCTTCTTAATAGTAATACATTATTTACATACTATATATTCCTAGTACAGGTCTTACTACACACCCAGGAGAGCTCCATCACGGACATTATCACTGAGTCTGGCAGCAAGGCAGGCCGCATCGCCGAATCCGAGATTGACACCCAGTCCTGCAAGTGGAAGGATGCGATGGGCCGCATCTCTGGACAGAAGAGAGAGAGAGAGAGTGTACAAACCATAGAAGTCGTTTAAAGCCTTCGGGGAATCCAGTATAAAATAGTAATATAGACTGCCTCCATGAAAAATAACTAGGTAAATTTAAAAATAGTAATATACAAACTTTGAGAATTTTTAAATTCTAATAGTTTCCAGATATTATTAGATTAGATTGATTAATTATTATTATATTATATTATTATATTACATAGATTAGCATTGATGTTAGATTCCAAATATTATTCCTTATTGAGGCATTAAAACAATAGGTTTTCAACAGATTACTATACTTTGTTTCCGTGCTAAGACTGTATATTGGAATTTTAGTCGACTTGTCATTTATACTGCAGTTACCATAGATCTATGGAATAAACAAAGAAAATACGGTGAATTGTCAACCGTACAAATAGCAAGTACTATAATGACTTTTCGTGAAACCCATTCATTGAAAATTCTACAATTTAAGAGTTGCTTCTCAGAATTCGAAAGTGATAAACGAACGTACAGTAACTATGTAAATTTAATTTTAAAAATGCCCTCATAACGAAATATTAAAAAGAATTAGTTTTGATTTCATAGAAACAAAAGGCAAAAAACCAAATTCATTAATATTAGCTTATTTCAATTATTTCGCGCTTTTTGTGGAAATCCTTAACCCCAAAAGCCACTAATAGCACACCGTTTCCCACGCGAACACTGATCATCTCTACTGTGATTGGCCCAATAGGTCTCACCCAATCAGCGCCAGCCGAGAATCCACATAGTTGGTGGCGTGCATGAATCCCAGCGGGAAGCGAGCCCGTGATCCCGGCTCAATTGAGCGAACAGTTGGCGGCATTTGGTTCAACTTCGCCGACCCACCCCGGTTGGCCAGGAGAGTGTCCAGCAGCCAATCAGCTGCCTCGGTTATTGGCCGAACTAGGGCCGGCTCCTCGGTGTCCGCCCACTGGTGGGGTTGAAGACAGTGAACAGCGGTAGTAGCCACATTCTGACGCACTCACTGATCACGTGTTGTAATCACCGGTATCGATCAAGGTTAGAAGATTTTACTTCTATCCTAATTCTACTCATACGACTGGAGTATAAACCAACATTTAAATGCGGCAACAAATTATATGAAAACTTTTACTATTGAAGTTTTTGACATCAGTTATTGTTTAGCAGTAAATAAATTGAAATAATCAATGTCATAATATATTGAAAAAAGCTCAAAATCAATCCCAAAAATCAATGTTGATTAAATAACAAGTTAACGGATGTATTTTCCTATATCTTCAGTTGCACAAAATAATCTATCTGCCCGCGGGTCTGTAAATAAATTCCATTTTTGACAACTTCTCAATAAACACAACATAATGCTTCCAAAAACGCAATATATATATTTATTCTGTTAATTTATCAATAGAAGTTTCTAATGAATACAAATATATTTCCAAAACTGAATTTAAACAATCGTAATGTTATCTATATCGTGAAGTGAAAAAGACCCTGGCCTAGCTTAGTTGACTTTCGATCATCTATCAACAACAAAATGTAATAATTACATACAATTATCAAGGCTAAGTAGATAAGCATCCCTTTTTAATGTTGTTGGCATTTATTATTATAATTAATAAGTAAATATTGTATGCTACATGTCGATTAGTATAGATAAAAATGAAGCGGTAAAAACTCACCACAGCATTATTAAGTTCTGAGACAAACTCCTCCTCTGAGAGCGACATCAGGCGTTCCGCCTCGTCCCTCGAGGTGCTCCAAATCAAGGAGCTGTGTCTCGAACTCAACTGAAAAATATTTTTTTAAATGAGTACAAACGGCCTACTTCAGTCTAGTCGATAATATATACCCTAACACTGTTTGACAACAATCGGCCATCCTAGCCGCTTGTCCTCTATTTTTTGGAGAACAAATGGCGTGTTTAAATTTATGTAAATTTATCTTATGGAACTCACAGAATTCACTTGTTTTCCAGCAACATACTGTAATAATTTAGTGTGGTGATTTAGTTTCTTGATATTGATTATTTTTACTTGCTTTTGTTTTTAATTTTTACCATTGTTAAATTTCCTCACTACTATCTATTGATCCGAAATACTATTTTAGTAATATATATTTTCTAATTTAATTCGTAAACATTTATTTTTCTGCACTTTCAGCTATTTTATTATACATTGGAGGAAGTATGACAGATATGGACTATACACCAGACTTATAATACTTAATAGACGTAATACTCCCCACGATCACGTCACTCTAGCCAAATTTACATGGCAACTAGTACCGAAGCTGTACTTACTGGTAGCATAGCGACTGGACCTAATGGCATAAACCGCTGCCAAGCAACCATATTGTCGATGTCCTGGAAATGAAAAGCAACACAGTTAGTTTATCGGTTACGCGACACTTTTTTTAGGTTAGCTTAACTATTATTTTATTGTCTGAATCGAAAGTTTGCTTTTAAAAAATTCTGTTTCGATTATAATATACCTACTAATTAAATATAATCGATGACCGCCAAATGTATTCTAATCTATTAATTTTAAAAATTGCAATTAGTGAAAACCCTATTTCACATAATAAATATAGACATTATTATATAGTTAAATGTTACATTGGCACCTGTCCCAATAGGAATAAATACCTCTGCAACTAGATTTAAGTTCGATATAGTGGAATACATAATTCCATAGAAAAATGGACTTATTAAATACAATTATAACAGAGTTATAAATAGCCAAAAATATATCGTGCCATTACAAGTTTCTTTGTCTAGAATAATTCATTGTAATATTTAGTAACAGTAAAATATGAAATCTACATGACGCTTATGGTTTATTTTTTAATAAAAAAAGGAAGATCTACCTCATCCAGACGGATCGTGGCAACAATGGCTGTCGACTTGTGATCCCAGGACACCGATTTGATCTTAGACGCCGCTCGAACCCCAGAATTAGCACCATCAGCCCCGATCTATTGAGGAGAAGAGAGTCATGAAGTTCAAACAGGCGTTCATGTACAACACTGATTCAACTTGAATTGAATAATACTATAAACTAGATAGACTGAATAAGCGCGTCACAGAATTAGAGCGTCATAGCACAAATCTTATCTAGAAATATGACACAAGAGCGTTCCAGAAATACAGTCTGGAATAAGCGCGAACCGTAATAAGAGCGAAAATTGCAACCACTGGAATAAGCGCGTAAGAAAATGTAAAGGACCCGAATTTGGTGGGCTGAACAAGCGCGTCAGTGAAAAAGCGCGAAATGAACAAGAGCGTAACAAGATAATTACAAACTGAAACAACAGCTAATTCAGGCCCTGTACTTTTTCTACCGCGGTAAATCCTTACTATGTGCTTATTCCGGTTCGCGTTTATTCCAGTGGCTACAATTTTTGCTCTTATATCGGTTCGCGCTTATTTCAGGCTGTGTATTTCTAGAACGCTCTTATGTCATATGTCGAGATAGGATTTTTAATGTGACGCTCTAATTCAGTGACGCGTTTTATTTAGTCCACCCCCTGAATTAGCGGTTATTTCAGCTTTTGGTTGTCTTGTCACGCTCTTGGTCAGTTCGCGCTTATTCAGTGACGCTCTTATTATGGCACCATTATGTACGCAGTTAATCCAGTTCACGCTTATTCCGGTACACGATAATTCCAGTCGATGAATTTGAAGCGTCGCTCTTATTCAGTGAAGCGCTTGATCAGCGTACCCACAAACTGCAGTGCTATTACTTCAGTTGGTTTGATGTTACCGTACATGTTGTTCTTAATGGGTTGACTAAGAAGCAAAGACTCTAAATTATACTCAAATATAAAACTCTATAGATATAGTCAATAAAAAGGAGTAACATTTTGTCTATTAATCATGTCCAAAACAATATTGAACTATGGCTAGCTGTTTGTATAACTAAGATTTTATTTCAAAATTGGTCAACACCAAATGCTATAAATTGAATGATGGTTGTTTTAAGAATATATCAACGAACTATTTTAATTTCTTTTACAAAACTAGATGGGAAATATGTGACATTAAATTCATTTAAAATAAAAAATAGCATGCATTGTAAGAAGAAAAATCGATAAATACCGCAAATAAAAAATGGTGTTGACTAACTTATCTCCCAGAAAACATGGACTCAAAAGCTTTGTCGTATTAGTCGTAATAACTAAAAAATATAGAACCCCTCCAACAGGGATTAAATAATGAATTAATTAAAAATCAAATAACCATTTCTAACATAATTGTACAACGTTTGTGATCTATCACATTAAAGCATTTAAATCACGCGTACACACACACATGTAAAGATTTCAAAAAACTAATTTCGCACCAACATATCTGTCTCCACAATCCGGCCATCATTGAGATGAATCCGCGCAGGCGATTGGCCGTTGGCGCCGGCCACCTCAATCTGATTGGCCCGCGCCTCATACAGAGTGGTAACGTTAGGCAGAGCGGCAGCCCGCCTTCGCACCGCCTCCAGGACCAAATCATTCTCCACAATGTAGGCCAAATCAGTGGCCAAATTGTCGAGATCGAAACTGATACTGCCCGTGGACGAGGACTCCCAGATCTGGAGCAGTCATGGTTAGAGATTGGAAGAAGCTAGAATTGGGGACCTCCTCCGACTATCTTTTTATAAATGGACTAATCCATGCTTTTTTTCAGCGTACTGATTAAGCTATATTAATATTGCGCATTTAATTGCAGCTATTATAGAATTTAAATTATTTAATTAATAAAATTCACTTAAATTAATAATAAAATTGGAATAAATAATATTACACAAAATTTATAAAACTAAATTGATAACGAGATTATCAATGTAATACAAAAGTATTAGAGGATATAACAAGCGACGTTAAATAGTAGAAATACAATGCAATATTTTACAGTTAAGCGAAATAATTAATAATTAATAACAGAAAGTTCTGTATATTGGCATAAATCATATTTTAATATAATCTAAATAAACATAATTTTTAGAATCAGATGGGTTATATATTTTTAAACCTCTAAAATGAATTACATGTATATAACATCAGAAGAACATATTAATGATAGACTATATAAAGTAAATACCTTCACCATGTTTTAACAAATTTACCAATGCAATGGTACACTAGTAGAGAAAAATGCACATCAAATAGGTTCTTATCATTTTGTGGATACCAATGTCACTTACATGCATATTTCTAACTTTTTGATAACGGCCTTCTTCAATACTTGACCATACATCAGCATCTAAAAATAGTATAGACAAAATTCGATTTACCACTTTATTAATTTATACCAAATTGTTTAAAAATTGTTAAATGAGGAATTTAATTAAACGAAACTGTCTAAAATACACTGTATAGATTAGACTGGTTTTTTGTTTTTATTACTGCTTATTAAATACCGTATTTAGCAATACAAATATGACTATTTAGCCTAATAATGTCATCAATATTAAACAATTAACTGGTAGCACAAGTATAAACAAAAATAGAAAAAATACATGTTTTAAATAGTTGTACGTAAATTAGAATTTAAAACATTGTCTATTACACATTTATATAAAAATAATAATTGTTTCCTCGGTCTAGATTAATCATAATTGATACCTTGAAATAACTTTTTTGTAGCAGGACTAAGAGCTACGACACGATTGCTGTACTTGTCTTGCTTCTTATAGGGTGTATCTTTAGCCGACTCTAAGATCAAAATCCGTTTGTCTCCAAGTGCGCCATATTGCCCTGTGAAATAAAAGAAAAATTAATTAATTTAACAAATAAAACATTAAAATTTCAAAAAGTGTAAAAGTAGATAATAAAAAATGAATTATAAAACAATTTTACATAATTTTTAACTAGTAATATACCAGGTATAAAATAAATCATAAAAATAAAAGAAATAATTAATATATAAAAATGTATACTGTTAAATAATCTCAATTGAAAATTGATTTGATATTTTTTAATCTAATTGAAAATTGATTTATTTTAAGATTTATGTATAAAACTTTTTTGAAATGATTTCATGTATAAAATATTTAAACTTGATATAGTACTTGTAAGTTGTAAACAGTACTTGCCAACTTAATAAATTATAACTTACTATAATTAATGTAGAATTGAAAGTATAATAATTATCTTATTTCCAATATAATTTTTATTAAATAATATTTTGATAAAGAAATGTCACATTTATTATACTTTACTAAATTTAATGTTGTATTCTAATAATAAAGATATTATATATTTTGATTAGTAATCTAGTAATATATATATATATATAGCCTAGCAAATACTTCATAAATGTTTATAAAAAATTTATTAAAATAAAGCAAGAAATAAAATTAAAGAATAACTCGGAGTTTCAGAAGTCATTTGACATCTTATTAATTATACATTTTAATTAATGTTATGGGTGTTGGGATTGAACAGACAACTTCAGTATGTGCCAGATCAATAATTTAAATATTTTAGAACACCATACAATACTATATAAATATGTTAATACAAAAAATTTTAGGACACCATACAATACTATAGCATACCTAATTTGGTAGTCCTATTCCATAAATAGCATTTAGAGGGCTACAAGGATATTTTGCCCAGACCAATGTCAAGATCATTGGGGTCTATCCTAGTAGACTATCTTAAATGTCATAAGATATAAGATATTATATTAAAATAATGCCATTATTTAAAGTGAATAACACATATATAATATAAATATTATTTAATATTGTGTAATAGATTCATTATAAACAGACAAGTCCACATGTCCATGTGGTTAGTTAATATAGCTAATATAGTTAACAACATATAATATATATATATATAGCAAACTACACTAAATCTTAAATATGATAGACTATATTTAAAACAGACTTTAAACATATCAACTAGATGGAACATAAAACAATAAAACTGAAACTTCAGTTTTGATAAACAACAGCTTTAAAAGGGAGGTATATAGTCATTTTCCATATAAAATTTTTATTTTTTTATTTTTATATCTGTGGGAACTATTACAATTATAAACATATTTGGCCCACAAATAGAATTTCAATAGTGTAATAAAGTAAACTAAGAATTATTTCACCTTTCTTAATAGTTATTAAAATCATGTCAAAACATCAATAAATCATAATGTCAAATAAAGGTAGTTAAAATTTTAATGAAATTAGTCAAAATGTCAATGGTATCAACAAGTTAGTAGAAACAACTCGGTAGAAATCACCCAAAAATAAAATGTTGTGGCAAGTATGCTTATAATCAACTAAATTTCATAGTTCCTTATATGCAAAGCCCAAATAGTTTAAAAAAATATTCTAAAATGTTTAAAGCTTTTATAACACATTTGAAACAATTATTTCAGATAATATGTGGTGTCAGTCAACAAAATAGAATAATTTTATCTACATAAAATACACTTATACAGTTATCCATATCATTATATATGAGTACAACAGGTAAGTATGAAAAAATTCCAAATTAACAGAAAAAAAGGTAAGACTCTGTTTTAAATAGTTTATTTTTGATAAATAATGTGAAAATGCTTTTTTAGGGTATCATCAATTTTTCTGTTATTTAGGAAATTAAAAACAATCAGACAGTAGGCCTGTATATTGTTTATTAGTTAGTAATTATGCATTATATTACTCTTTCAGTCATTTCTGACTTTACAGATCCAATCCATATCATGTTCAAAATATTTAAAATGTAAAAACATCCACAACTATTAGACCTATAATACTCACTTCTGTTAATAGATATTTTCAACCTTCACATGTACAAAATCCTTACTAAAATGTATGGTTTTCCTAAAACAGTGTCAGTGGCAAATAGATCCTGAATTATGTTACTCAATTTTTTAAGGGTACTAAAAAATTCTAGAATATGTAGCATATTATGTGTAATAGAGATGTACGTAGTTTCCAAAGGGTGCCAATTCAAGAATTGCCAGGGGGGCACTAGCCCCCTTTAGCCACCACTGACCACCTGGATCTGCCATGGATTGTATTATCTTATTTTGTATTTAAAAACCTAGGTTATTATATAACTATTTGAGTGAGTATTTTTTGAGAAATAGTTAAGAAATTTATTGATAAATTTTTTTTTGTATTATAATTTCTCAAATTAATGTTATAAAATTATTTAATAATTAAATAGTTTATTTACAAATATACAGAGCTTGGCTATAACATATTCCTCACTTGTTTAAATACTCCAATAATTAATTACTCATCTTAACTCACTTTTGTTTTTGTTCACATTTTATAGACAGTGTAAGTGAGTTGTTAAATATGAATATTAAATAAATAGGCCAAATCATTAATAATAATAATTTATATAAGTCATAATATACCTGGCACCTGCATTTATAATGGATATTGAATTTTTTTTATTGATATCATGTAAAAAAATTTACTGTTTAAAAAAGTATATTATAAAATGAATATTTTTATGAAACAATGGAATTGAAATGTTCTTTCGCTTCTAAATCTAGTTCTAACTTTTATATGTCTACAATATAAATAATGGTCACATTTCTATACTATATTTTAATTAGATAAATATCACACAGTTTGTGATAGTGTCATTTCACTTTTCACTAATGCATAGCATATACAATGAATGCCATGTCTAGTTATTATTTAACATGTTTTTAAAATGAGTTTGATTTAAAATGAAATGACAAATGTATTAAAAAAATTATTTAAATTCCTGCTACATATATAATATAAATAAACAATGATAAACAGAGTCAGAAATAATGTCATATATACAAAATACAAAAGAAATAAAAGAAATACCAAGCAAACTACTGATAGTTTAAAAAACATTTACAATATTACAATTAAAGTTAAATATCCTCAACAGTTCATTGATATAAACTAACCTGAAAATGCAGCAAATGCAAATCCAACCATGCCTCCACCAACAACGGCAATATCATAATGATCATTTGAAGAAATTTGTGAACTTAAAGTACGATTAAATGATCGCTGACATGATATTTTGGTAATTTTTTGCAAAAATGTGGCACATTTCTGAAAATTCAAACATTGCGCCATTTTATTTATAACTAAAAACATTTATTTCAAGACGTTGAAATGCAAAACATACGTTGTTTTCATTTAAAAAATGTATTTAATAATAATCATACCTGAATGCAACCGTTATAAGTTAACTGTCTAAATTAATATCAATACACTCGGTTGAAGTAACGGATCTATGCCAGGGAGAGTTAGCACAATAAATATTTTTACACAATCAATTGGTCTTATATTATCATAAAATACATATACCTAGGTATATATATAAATAAATTTATTTTATAATTCTAAAACTATTTAAATGAATACAGTTCTACTAAAACGTCGTTAAATTTTGGATACATAACACAATGACATGTCGATATAAAGTGAAAACGATAAAATTGTCTGGTTGATAACACGTATATATTTTCATGATTATATCATTTCAATTTAGATATCTGTCTTATTCTGATTGGCATATTATATTGAAAGGCTAGCAAATAATTGTTTACATTTGACAATATGTATGTTATAATGTTTTTACGTTAAATTGAGAAACAAATAACTGCAGCTGTGTATAAAAAGTGTTTAATTAAAATTAACCTAAAAATTATTATACTCGTATTTAATAAATTAACATTTATTTTTTTAATTAGTATTGATCTGCAAAAACGTGTAACTATTTTTTTTAATTCACTGTTGGTGAAATATTTTTCAACAAAAAGAAAACACAAATGTCAAATTTTAACATAAAGTTGTAATAGTAATTGAAATAGTAATAAAAATGTATTCATTATTAATATATATAACTAAATGGCTGCTAAAATCTTTCATTTACAGTTAGACCACTCTATGTTACGCTTATAAAACTACAAAAAAAACGTATTGTAACTAGAATACAAATTTAACAAATAATGACAATTATATATTTCATTTTTCAAGCCCCATTAAAATATAGAGATACTACACTCCCAGCCCATTAAGAAAACTTGTAAGGCTCATTCAACGGAGAAAATCCTACCAATTTACGCATTTGTTTTACAAATTATAAACAATATTAATATTAAGTAACTAGAGCATTATTGATGAAGTGTTTATTAAGGCACGTAATACATACAATGTAAATCACGGAATTATTATTATGCACTTATAATGTCAAAATCTTAAGTAAATACTGTACAAAATAGCACACATCAACTTATGTTTAATAGCACAGTTGTTTGAAGAAGACACAGTCTAATAAGCTTTCATAAAAACTTACAAAACACAAATAACATTTCAATAAAAAAAAGTAGGATCATAAGGAAGAGCACTATAAGTTGGCACATTATGTTCCATTGCAATCAATACAAAAAAGGCATATAAGAAAATTACCAACAACCATAAAAACAAAAAGTAATATATATTTCAAAGAGACCTGTCAGATTTGTTCAAAAGTTCCACGAATTACAGGTCTCTAGCATGTTGAAGTGATGATAATCTGTGTCTAGTTAAAAAACAATATCATCCGCCTCTGTATCCACCAGCATGTTCTTTGTCTCATTCTCGTCATCATCGGCTACGCCCATCCGTGCCAATTCGGCCGCTCGAGCTGCCTTCAACTTCTTCTTCTTCTCCTGAACTTTCTTCAGTCTGAATTTAAAATACACATTATATACATTAGACTATCAGTAAATCTAAAGTAGTGTCTATTGTATCTATTTATTTTTTATACAAAATAAAATGAGTATATAAAATGAACTTTGTAAAATTATGATTAAGTTCAAAACTTTTCCACACCGTAATAATCTTGTCAGATGATATTCTCATACAGTTGAAAAGCTTGAAAAAATATCGATATGTTTTCTCTGATAATTTATAAATAACCGCTTTGGCTTATTTAGGTAAGAATTTTACAACACATATTTCCTGCAAATACTAAGAGAATAATAAATGGTAGAATAAAAATATTATAATTACTCTCCTAGAGAAAATAATATTTAGAAACAAGATATACGTCTATAAAGATTGCTATCGTATTGATTGAATTACGAAATATAGCTAGCATTTAACTGATCCAATAAAATTGCTCAAACAAAAAACAACTACTCATATTTTGCATGAAAAATTGCCGTAGTTCTCTGAAATTGCCCGTAGTTAAATACTTGAAGCAAAAATTAAATATGATATAAAATGCACCCGAAAATTAAATATTTTTAATAACCAAAGTGTTGGTAGTTTAATATTACTAAACCGTTGTCCGTAGATGTGAGCAGGTCTCAAGATAGATGTTATACAATATCCAATTTACGGAATCGTTTAATATTACGCAATAAACTACATACTGAATATACATATTACCAAACATAACAAACGAATCAATGACTTCTATTTATTAAAAAATGCAGTCATCAACAAACACCATTAGACTAGCATGATTTATTTTTATACTTTTTGCCTATACTGTATACATCGAGATGTTGAAGTCTCGATACACTATTATACCAGTAAAAGATGCACGTAAAATACGTTATAAATGCATGAATGAAGCCGACAATGCTTTGATAAAAGAGATACAAAGTTATGTTTCAACTGAGGGTCTAAAGTCCCGCACCATTGTTTAGTCATCTTATTAATATGTCCCTAATTATTCCTGTTTTTTTGGATTTCAAGACTTGCCATCTTATCGCTCCAGACCTGTTTACATAGAGTACAAGCTATGTTTTGATTGTAATTTTTTTTAAATAATATTTTGTGGTTTGATGATAACTTATTCCTTTTGTTTGACTTTTCTGGAGTTTAGTCATGAATGTGCTGGTTTTTCCTTTAAACAATCCTGATATTATCCTGAAATTTGTTTGTTATTTGACAGTCGCTTTGATAATTTCTGGATCTTCTTTTTCATTTTTACTTTCTTTTTTTAGTGATGTTACTATTAAGTTACGGCTTCAATTAAACGCAAATTCAATTTATTAACTTTAATATAAACCTGAAAAAATAAAAGAATTAATTTGAAACAAAAACCATTCATTTATAATATTAAACAAAGGTAAGAACATTATTTAGACTCATTCTAAATATTTCTCGCGCAACCAAGTGTAACAATATTCATACAATATGTATCGATAACATGAACCACGATAAACTATTCTACACAACATGATAAAACAACAAGAATTGGAAATAGACCTTCAGTGAAACTATAAAAGCAAATAGTTGATGTAAAAGCAAACACGGAAAGCCTGCGTTGCTGAGCCGAGTATAACATAAAATAGAAGTGTGCAAACAGCCGGCCATTTCGTGGATACTGTATGTAGTCGATTGGAATATGTACTTGCTTTAAACCAACGATTACGTAATCAATATAAAAACCATGACTCTTGAGTTGCAAATCACTACAAAATACTTGGAACTAAATCATGACTATAGGTAAGTAAAGAAAGGATCGAAATATTAATAATATAAAAATCAATAGTGATATAGTTTTGATTTTTAATTTTATCACATAGCCGAACAAGCCACTATCATAGAAAATAATATTTCTGTTAAAATTCAACATTTTCTTTTTTATTCGATTCATCTTTTAAATGTTATCACAATATATACTTTCATAATATAACCATTTCATTTATAAATAACTTTTCTATTATAAAGAGATACATTATGATCCCTATATTTAGTACATCATATTTTTTAGAAGGCTACACTTTTACAAAATATCAATCATTGGCAGTTCATACTTTACATTTAGTGTTTTTATTTAGTAATATATTATTTACTATTTTTTTTTCTTTTAGAAGTCAATGACTTTAAATACCTCGGAAGCTGGGTACTATCCAGCAAAAAAGATTTTAATATCCGACGGGGT
>JAUZND010035459.1:0-22049 GCA_034780555.1 Coelogynopora nodosa
TGCTAAGCAATTGTTAACATAGTTACTAATAAATAGTACATTTAAACAAACCATAATAAAGGTATAAAAATATACATCATAAATGGCACAGCGTTTTTAATGTTTTAAAATTTTAATATCATGCAATATTAACAAACTAAATTTATGCCTAATTTAAATAATAGTAATACATTTTAAGGACTTGTTAATATATTATTTGATATAAAAATCAATAATTCAATAAAATGCAATAAAATTCGGTGTAGTATTATTATAGTATAGGATAGAAAATTGATTTTTTAATAGTAGTTCCTGTTATATTTATTATAGAAGTTAGATATTAATATTAGTGGGGCTCAGAAAGTTCATCTAATAATATTGATGTGCTCTTAGAAGATTAATATTGTATTGTTAATACTATTTTTTATACTACGATTTATTTAATAGTCAAATTGACCCGCCATTTTTTGATCGTTTGTTACTCTAATATACTTCGGCACTTCCGATTCGATATTTTTTTCTGGAATACATTAGATTAAACTGATGATATTAACTACAACTCAAAATAAACTAAACTAGCCTTTTAGACATTTAAAAATGTTATGTAGTAATAGAATTTTACATTACATATATATATATATATATATATATATAACAACATTACATCATTGCATACTGTCTGCTAAATTATTATTTTGGTATTTTAATGATTAAACTAGTCTGAAAAAGATTTTTCTCTATCATCAGATTTCTCTATCAACTAAAAAATAGAAAATATGGTCACTAAATAGGCGGCTAATCACTACAACCCAATGATACAACTTGATAAAGAACATACAAATACTTGAGTATAAAGTTAAAAATGGGACTATCTTTTTTACAATGACTAGAATGATAATTTGGTGATGCTCGATCGTTCTATCTTGTAGAAATTCTCGGATCTCCTGGCCTGGGAAGCAGCCGACTCCGAGCGCTGTCTCGCTCTCTACTCCGAGTGTCGTCGGGAACTGCTCACGGGGGACACCACCGCCGCCTCCGGGGGAGACATGCTGCCCGCCCTTCTGCTGCCCAATGAGATCACCGGGCTGGAGTTCATTGACTGGTTTTACTGTCATCTGGAGTCGCGGGTTGAGGATGGGGCGCCCGCGATGCGGGTTGCCTTTCATGCCAACATCACGTCGGAGAAGAGGGCGAGAATGGGTGTGTGTGCTTTCATTACCGGCGAACATAGGAGGTTATAGAACAGGGTTACCACAAACATTGAAAACCCTGGAGATGTCGGGGAATTAAAAAGTAGTAAAAAAGTCAGTCAGGTGTCTTGGAAATTGAAAAGAAATGCTGAATATCGAAATGAAAATTGACGGCGAAAATTGAGTTTAATGTCCTAGATTCAAAAAATTCGTAAAACTAAAGAAGTCTTTCAAAATATTTACGTGGATATTTACGGAGTATTTTTACGGAATATTTACGGGAGTATGCCATTTTTTCCGGAAATTAATATATGATTGAATCATATAATGTATAACCCTGATTTTATACTCAGTGGCTAAAATACTTTTATCTAACTAAAAAATATAATTTTGAATATTTTTACATACTAGAAAAAATTATGTTATTATTGAACTATTGTATACTCCCACCCCCTGGAGTTTCATACTTTCCGTTGATATTAGGAGCTAAAACTTGCAACATTAATAGAAAAAATAAGTTTATCGTAAATGTTATACATATAACTTAAATAATAAAATTATTTATTAAAATAACCGGCAATTTAAAATAATACTCAATTAGCATTTATACTACTTATAACTTATTTATTTAAGTAGTATAATTATAAAATATACCACAAATATAGATATTGTGATCTGGACTCAGATACAAAAAGAATCAAGTCAATTGGTTGCATTAATCAAAAGTTTCAGCATATATGGGTGAATATATAGCATATATGGTTATTTTCCCATAGTTTTTTAAACTGGAGTTTATGCATAATCAGATTATAAAATGAAATTAATTGATTATTTTTTTGAAAATATAAATCGCTCGACAAGTCTTTAGTAGGTATCTGTATACCAAACTCTTCCACATAGCAAACCCTACAAAATATGTCCACATACGAAGCGTTAACTACAAGTAATAAAAACTACTCTCAGGAAGAGATAAAAATACATCAAACATAAAACAGGATCTTAACATCCTAAATTCGAAAAATGGTTCAAATAATTGCAGTTTCTGTGAATTTGCGTAAATTTTTGTTTTAATCATGACTGACAGACCGCGTGCGCAAACAATACATACGATACGCATACCGTGCCAGTGGTGGAGAGGCATTATCAGAATATATTGGTAACAATCAACGAATAATGTAATGTTAAGGCTATTATTAAATTAAAAAAGATTAACATAAAAAAACTTTACCAAAAAATCGGTTTTCGAAAAATAGATTAGTTCTGCTAAAGTAATAGGGTAAATCATATTGTAGGAGATTTTGTCATTCTGAAAATGTTAAAAATTTTTATGCGAGTAGAAATTAAAGTATTTAATCCTATCCAATTTGTGTCATTCTGTTTTTGTTGAAAAATTCCTTGTAGCATTATTATTTTCAGAATTGAAAAATTTCATGTTTGATGACTAAATAAAAAACATTCTGAAACTGGCAATTTTAGAAACATTTAATTAAAAAATACAACTAGCTATTGAAATTTGGCACTATTTTCTTGTTCTATCCACTTTCTTTTATCTAATTGTGGTAGGTACCTTTATACACCGTAGTTTCTTGAATCATGAGAATTACCCTGGTCAGTTGAATAATAAAATAAAACATAATTTGTATCGAATATTAGATTAAAAATAATATAATGTCTCCAGCAAAAATTACAGGGTGAGTCAAAAGCCATTAAACCAAAGTGATATTTATATTTAAAAGTACATTAATGGATATACATGGTTTTGATTATCATATTACAATAATATTTGTCTTAATAATATTGAACTAAAATAATTAAAACATATAAAAAAATGACAGTAAATTATTGTCATACAAATTCGTAAATAGTGATTTATATATTTGTGGTTTATATTTCCAGTTAAATATTATTGTGTTCTTCGATGATTCTCTGCTGTTAAATGTTGAGGTTAGGATACAAATACACGTGTGTAAACCCACAACCAAAAGGTGCACGGAGTTAGCGTCTGGTGACCTTATAGTGTCCACTGCGTATTGCCAGGCACGGCTTACTATCCAGCGACCTTTAAAAAAAGTTGAAACTCTCAAAACTCTTGATTAAGTATCGTACAATCAGGTCAGTCAAAAAATAATTTAAGAAATGTCTGTGCATAGTAAAGTATAGCATTTGGTTTAGGGACTTTTGTCTCACCCTGTATAAAGTTCTTATCCATAAAGACTGGTATAAGTTTGAAGTTCAATAGATGAAAAAGGGAAGACATAAACAATCTTGTCATCTGTTTGCAGGACGATTCTTCTTTGAAGCATGCTTGCACGGCTGTGTGGACGTTAATTATACCATCAGTGTTCTCGCTGACTCAACCGTCCCAGTGAGAATGGCATTGGTGAGTTCACTTCTTCAATGGAAGGCCACAGTTTTAAGTAACAATAGTTAGATTTATGTGCTCCTTAGAATATTATTTTAAAATATTGTTACAGCTTACATTAGGTACTATACATATTATAAAATGCATTTAAAATTTGTTATCTATAGCCATAGGCATAAACCATACTCTTGAATTATTAGATGTATATATATGTAGTGTTATAATTGCACTATAATAACATAATTTTCGTGTTAGAATTTGTTGCGTGTTATATATACTTTTTAATTGGATGGTTAATTTTTTTCTTCTCTTTTTGTAAGAATTTTTATTTTGCTGAATTTCTTATTACGTTAAATTCAATTGACCTGTGATTATTTTGATTATATTGTCTAGATATAAATAACCCAAAAACAATTCGGGTTATATATTAATGTTTTACAGTATTATTATGGAAATGATTATCATAGATTTAATATAATATATTTTGTTAAAGCATATATGTTTTTTGTAATCGTCGTATGTTGATAAAACGTTAATTGTAATACCGTATAATATATCTTAACCAGCCATGTGTATCGCTATTTGCCATTTCAACCGGTGGGGAAGGGGATTTCGACAGCTTTTACTAATAATTTTACAAATTATTTCTGTCATGTCTATCAGATCTATCAGAAAATTGTCTTAATGGTAATTTTCGACGTCTAAATCTGCCGTTTCGGGGTACTTTTCGGACTACACTCCAATGTTTGTACTACTTTGCAGAATTCATCGATTTTATTATTAAAATTAGTAATGTCTTTTATAGGACCTTCTGTACGTTTTAACGGCCCTCCCGAAGCCTTTCGGAGATCGTTTTAGGGCTGTAGTGACGAACAAAATAGTATTTAAGTAATACTATATAATGACTTCCGTTAAATAGCGATGCTTGTAAAAGCTCTGACACCCTAAATTCTACCCGCCTTCCTCTCTTCCACCCGCCGCATGCCACAGAGCGCCCTAATCGCCTACTACCTGTCAACCAATCGCTGCCAGCTGGAAGAGACCGAAGTGGTGAAGGAACTGCTCTCCAGCCTCATCAGTCTGGCCTGCGACGACGAAGACCGGGAGGACGACAGGGACAAGACTAGCTCTACCCGGATCCCCATACTGACCGAGGTGTTCGCCGAGTTGCGGGCCGAATGCCTCCAGTCCTCCAACCTGTCCGCGGTGTTCCTGTTCGGGATGGTGGCCCGGGTTGTGCTGGTCGAGCAGGGACAGCACCGGCCCCCGGCAGGACTGGTGAGAAAGAGGCGCAGACTCGGGGTTAAGTTAACTACTGTCTTGGTTAGTGTCACTGTAGAGATAGCATACTAGAGACTGGGTTCCTACTACTTACACCCTGATACATTTTTAGAGTAAACATTTTCTAAATTAACTCTTAGGATACTCTTAACTCGTATATATATATTAATTTTGTATTATTAAAATAAAAAATAAGGTCATATTATAAGTTTGCTTTAACAATTTAAACTCTACAATATGTTATGTAAGCATTTAACACGATGTTTCTCTGCCATGTCTAATCTTTTACAATTTATCTGAACTGATGCCATCAATGCACTAATCGGATTATATTATAGGCAATTATAGTCTTTAAAGAATATTATTCATCATCAGGGCTTTATGTTATCTAAATAATAGTGGTTTATTTAAGTATACCAATTCTAAAAATTAGTAATAATATGGTTCTCTGTAGAACAATATTTATAAAATAGATATCAAGGTAACATCTTGTTATACTAATAATAGTATAATTGAAATTTTGAGCACATATAAAAACATAAATGCGCCTAATCAATGGCAAAAATCAATATATAAAAGTAGAACATAACCGTGATACAAGAGTTTCATATAGACAGATGTTTTGTACAAAACTAAGAATCTTCAATTTTGCCACTTACCGTTATATAGGCACGTCAACCCTAATGACAGCTTCGTCTTACGACCCCTTGCATATTATTTTTATAAATTCTGTAGGAAGTTAAACCCTGAATTAAGTCTTCTTTTATAGACTGATCGTTCTTTCTGTCTATAATATATTATGGATCTGTTATTTGATGTAGTTTTGAGTGTATATTTAAAAAGGTAAATGACATACTCTATATGTTTTGCAGCCTGTGCTAATATATCACTTTAATATTATGATAGATTGTTAATTGATAAATATATATTTTAATAAATAGATTTCTACATTAAAATATTTATAATATTATATTGTTCATGTTAGATATAATTATGTTAGAAAGGAAAGGTAAAGGAAATAAATGGCAAAGGAAAATATTTTAACTCAAAAATTAACATAATCACACCCGGTCCCATAAGGTCTCAAAATTATAACTGCACTTGTAGGGAACTTACTTTACATCCTTATTATATTTAATGATTTCTAGATTTTTAACTATTTTATTTATTTTAATATACACTCGTCTTAACCCATATTAATTTTTTTCTATGTGAAATAAGCAAATTTAAATATAACTAAGCATAAACTTATTTGAATTTCTTTATTATTAAGACGTGTAGTATTTATTAGTAGTATAAAAATCAAAAATATGTTAGATAATATTATGTCGTATTCATTACGCGGGCTGTGCCCTTGTTAGTTTCAACACCTGCATATTGACATGTTTGACATATTAACATGCGCATACATTGACATTCTCTCTATATTGATCTCGACGGTCAGGAGTCCTCGCTGGAGGAGAGCGGCCCCCAGTCGACAGGGAGCACCGAGGACGACTCCGACCTCACCCTCCTCCAGACAGAGATCAGCCAGTGGCACCAGGTGTGTAGTCGAGCCGAGGACCTGCTCCGTCTCTATCTCTTGCTCACACGCTATCCACTCGATGATGGTGTTGGGGGGGAGGGGGAGGGGCAGGTTGTCGAGGAGAGGGCGCCACTGCTGCAGGTGCCGCTTCCGGCGGACAACTTTACACTCGCCAAGGTCTTGGAGGGCGGCAGAGGTGCGTTCTTTTACTTTTTGTCTATATATTAATATATAATACTTTGTCATAAATGTGTTTGCTGTTTTCAGTATATTGTCACTCCTCCCTGACTTTTCGCATGCATTTTGGTAGTGTCCATACACGCTGCAGGATATTGTATTTTAACCTCACAAATAATTAAATTGATATTAAAAAATTCTCGAGAACCGTGGGTCCAAGTTCGTTTATCGTTATTATTTAGATTATTGAAAGGTTTACTTGCATAAGCCCTGCGTTTTACTAAGGCGATGTAAAGTAATATTATGAAGTTGTTTATTTGATTGGGAATCTATGGTTTAAGTAATTATGAATATATTGTAAATTTAAAAAGAATGAATAAATAAGTTGAAGAATCCGGTTATTGACATTTGATTCCAATATTAAAGAATTATATAAGATATTAAAAACAATTTTGGGGAATTAAATGTTTTAAGATTCTGTATGACCTTCTAAAAAAAATTAATATATTTTGATGTGATTATATTATAATTACTGTAACACTACTAACTGCACTGACAGTAAAAAAGTAATGACTTATAATGATAATTATTTTTATGTGAAGATGTTCGAACTAAATATGCACTCTGTTCGCTCTCAAGTTTCAAGGAGAGCAACGCTCAGTTGGTTGCGTGCAACCGTTAACTGTAGTATTCAACCTAGAGAATAGGTGGTCTGAAACTAGCAATATTTATACTGTTTTCATTATAATTTAGACATATTATTACTGTCTGTAAAACTATTTTGATATAATATTATGAAATGAATGCACCCATTAATAATAATATTAATGATCTTCATTATCCTGTCCGCACTCTCATGTGCCAGAAACTCTCCTTCGTTTCTACTTGATTGTATTGTCTTTTCTATTTCCGACCACCTTCCAATCCTTCTTTGTCCTTCTCTCCAACCTGTCTCTTTAGCTCTATTAATATTATTATTCTGTCGGTCTGTTTCTTTCCATCACGATGTGCAGGTGTTCTCTCAGAGCTGATGGCTCGTTGGGGTGTTCGCTGGCGGCTCAACGTAGTGGATGTTGAGGCCCTCTATCGCAGCCTGGGCCGGGACCTGGTCGATGATGACTCCAGACGACTTGACAACAAGACTTTGACAAGAACTGAGCGTAAGTTGACACGTTTTTTTGTGGTCTACTCGATGTTTACTGATGTTTGTGGTCTACTTGATGTTTACTGATGTTTGTGGTCTACTTGATGTTTACTGATGTTTGTGGTCTACTCGATGTTTACTGATGTTTGTGGATTTGTTACTGATTCGCTCCAGATCGTAATTTGATCATAATTTCGATATTTCAGAATTGTTCCACCAGGTCTACGACCATTTGCCCAACTCCCTGGAGTTTGACGCAGTTCTGGCTAACATGGCTTGGGAGAATATTGTGGCTTGGAGCAAGGACCAGGAGGTCAGTCGGTATTTATAGCTGCGAGTTGGACTACTTGACTCTGACTTTATCATAAATTAGATAGCTATAAATCATGCGATTATAATACGGAGAAATTTTCTTTTGTTTACGAGAATTACGAATAATGATAGTAATTATACAGGGTAGATAAAACAATCATCAGGAACAATTTTTTCTTTTACTTATTAATAAAATTTTGTTGATAATCCAGTGTTTTAAAAACTATTTTAAAAATCGCATTTAAAAAAATTAAAGGTCACTAAATTAAGGTTATAGGTGAATTAGTAATATTGAGTAATTTTTTTATATTCAATAGTACTTTTAACGGTAGTTAAATAATATATGAAACAAGATAACTAATTCGTAATGTGTCAACATTAAATTAAACAATTTTGTTTAAACTCATTTGTGCTATATATTTACGAAATGATTAAAAACAATTAGTTGAACGCTTTGAATTATTTATTTTAAAACGTTGAAATAAATAGGTTTACTTTCGTTGACATCTACATCCTATTTAAATGAAAAGTGTCCCCCCC
This sequence comes from Coelogynopora nodosa, assembly GCA_034780555.1. Classification (NCBI taxonomy): domain Eukaryota; kingdom Metazoa; phylum Platyhelminthes; order Proseriata; family Coelogynoporidae; genus Coelogynopora; species Coelogynopora nodosa. The sequence goes on from JAUZND010035459.1 coordinate 8,511, forward strand.
CTGTGTGTTATGCTGTGCATGCAGGATGTGGCTCTACTGGGTCAGGCGGTGGAGTTCTTGCAGAAGCTTGGTCCTGGCGGCGCAATGGTGGTGCACGGAGTGGCCTCCATGATGTGGGACATGCACCTCGTCAAGATCGTCCAGAGCGCCACCTACCTGGTCGACAAGGAGACACGACTCAGGGATCGCATCGTTCGGAAGGTATAGGCCTTTTCAATGATTGGGTGATTTGTGTGGCAATCCGATTGGATTTAAAATGAAAGCGAACCTATAAGTCGTGGTGTAACTAAATTCAATTACATCTTCTTTATTTCAAGAGAAACTTTTATTTGTAATAGGATAATACAGACATAGTAGAAATATCGAATTATCTTATCAAAAATTCTCAAATTTAAATGTAACAATTCTTGTTATCGTGGCATGCTATGTTGAAATCGAGCAATTAATCGAATTTTAATAGTATATTACTTCGAATTAAACATTATTTCCATAATTAATAAAAGTCAATTACCTTGATTTTATTTATTTTGTGATTTTTAGGAAGTTGGACTCAGTGAAAAGGGACTTTCTAACTTTCTACAAGAAATGGTCAACTTTATGGAACTTTTTATCCAAGTGAGTCTTCTATAATTTGCAGTAGAGAAATGGATGTGTCCATGTATTTGAAAAATAGAGCTTGTATCCTTGCTAACGTTACTATGAAGTTGATAAGGCAAGTGTTAAAGTAAATGAATTAAATATATATATATTTGTCTCGTTATCGTTATCGTTATAAAACCCCGAAAAATATTATTTTATCGTTCTGAAAACATTCCAAACTAATATTCGAAAATAGCAACATTTAAAAGCTTTCAAATTTTTGTGTTGTAAGTTGTGCAAATTCTGTTATAATTATAATATTTTTAGTTCACGTATGTCAACAATATTATGTCTTATTATATTTTAATATTATTTTGTTAAAATTTATTATTGGTAAAATTTTCATTAGCAAAATATACAGATTGTATTCTAGTGAATTTTTATCAATCGACTCTTTATAATTTTAAAATCTCAAAGTTTTGATTTCAATATTTCCAAATTGATTAAATACCAATAATTTTATTTGCCTTAATTTTTTTATACTTTTTTAAATTTTAAATCAAACAGCAAAAGCTTGTACACGTTAACGTAGATAAATATTGAAACCCGTCGATATATTGAAGTTGTTTTTTGTTCAAAATATTATATTTCTAGAGTTTTAGCTTCTATGACTTAAAACACAAAAAACCTGCGATTTCGATTTATAATTATAGATATTGCGAGTTCATCTAGTTAAACTTTGTCTAGTTCTTGTGTGTTCAACTGTTACTACCATGTGATAATTTGATTATTGGATAGGCTGTACTGTTAAACTCTTCCCTAAATCTTACGAGCTAGCACCATGTCATGTATGTTTCACCAATATCTGAAATATTTGAAAAACTTAATTATCTATAAATATTTTAGATATCTAGGTAAACTATGTGGATGAAAAATATTATTATCTCGCATAATTACCTGGTAAATCATAACTTGAAAATCTTGGTAAGATCCTTGATTTCGTCAGAAATACATGATATTCACATCTAACCCAGATCGTCCTAAGAAATCGATGCTTTTCAAGGATCTTAGTACCATATTGTATGTCGGAAGAAATCCAAGACTTTGTAAGTCTTGAGGGAGATTCAGGTTGCAATCCACCACCTACAGGCACACGACAAAGCGGAGGTTGTGCCCGCCTTCGGTGTAGAGGAGCAGTGGCGGGACGTTGGCAACCGGATGTCGCTGGTGGAGCTGGCCGTCGATCGACCCATGACCAATGCCGGACTGTTGAGACACCATCAACAGCTGGTGGACGTGCTGGCGGGACTGATCGTCTTTAGGTTGGCTGACTTCAAGCCCTATGCGCTCTTTGATACCAAGGTATGGGGTATTATGTTTTTATGGTGATTTTGAATAGATACTCAGTCAATTGGTTAGCTCTCTATTTAGCGACTAAAATGTGTTGATTGTAATGCATTAGATATTGAAAAAATAATTTATAAATAAAACAGTTAAGTTAATAGCCTATTTTTATCAGCAATAAAAGTTTAAAATGCTTTTATATACACATAATATTTATAATGATAAAAAAGAGTTCAATTTTATAAATGTATTACGTCATCAGGGTGATAAAGGGTAATCATAAAGGGTGATTAAAATTGTTATATGTTCTGTATATTTAAAAATATGATCAATTTATGCGTATTACTTATTTTCGCATACATTTTTCGAAATTTCAAAATCAGTATAAGCCGCATTTTTATATTACTTATACTGTTTACTGTTAGCATGGATTGGTTTTGAAAGGTCTACTTGCTATTATCAAGATCAACCGTTCCTATCCTCACACACGCACAGGGTGTCCAGTGCTTCTTCAAGTCCCTGACCGCCCGGCCAGTCCTCCCCTCCTCCGCGCTGGCCAGTGTCGACCTTGCGATCGAGAACCGACGGCGCCGCTTTCTGGAGCGGCTGCTGGCCGGCGCGGTGTCTCATATGGCCACCCCCGATGCCAGCGGCCCCTACCGGTATCGGCAGTTCGTGGCGGCTGCGCTGCGGCTAGCCGAGGCCTGGCGGTTGGACGGAGATCGGGTGCAGCGGCAGCATGTCGTCCAGCTGTGCTCGGCTGGTCTGGACACACAGGCTGAGATGGTGGGTTGTCTTCCTATGTGTGTGGATGACGTGTTTTTCAGATGGCGAATTCATCTGTTGTAATGTATTTTTCATGGTACAGTAATTAATGCTTGAAGTTGAATAAATGAAATAGATGTCTCTTACGAACAGTTCACTTGGTTTTCATGTTATATAATATTATATTACATAAGAAAAATATGATATTTGTCGTGTAAAATATCTTTAATATTTAATAATCTGTCTACTACAACAATAAATCTCTTGGACTACAGTGTTTGTTTTATTTGTGAGTTAAGTTTATAGTAAAAGTTATGTAAGCTCAGTTCACAAAAGAAATTTTGAAAATCACCATTGACCGCCTAGTAAGGGTAATTATTGTATTATGGAACGGATAATATCCTCGTTATATCCGAATTTCCGTCTCCCTTTTGCTGATCATTGTGTTGTATAGTATTTTGATTAAGCTTAATATACCATACAAAATGATATCATTCAATAGTATGCAATTTTATTGAGTGTTTATAAAAAGCTATTTAAAAGTCTGACTCGGTCGGCAAAATCGAAGGACGTTGTCCTGAATTTCAATCTAGATTTGGGGTTTTCTCAATTTTCTTGCTTCACTAGCTAGGTCCTCATGTTTTCATGGTATTTTTCTCAGTTTGTGATCTGCCGATTGTATGCTTTATAGACATTTTCGTAGGTAGATTGGAAGTCCTCTTCACCATACATTATACATCAGAGTTGTACATTTTGGTTCCCTATCATATGATTTGATTATAGCAATGTGAATAATTATTGAACGATGTGATTAATATTACGTATTAGTCAAAACTTATTATCTATATTATTTAATATGTAAGTTATTCACCATTTTTTTGAAAAATTCCTAAAGAATGTGTATATTATGGTGTTCATTCTCCGATTATTTAATGTTTAAATAGTAGGCCATTACATATTTTTAAAATATAATCGGAATTATTTTTTAAAATCTAACAAAGAGCCACTTTAAAAATTATTTGTTTAACATATTTTCCATAATTATACATACCTACTAAATTTATGTTTTGAAACTACGTATATGTTTCAGCCGTGTTACTTTATTATAAAGTCCTGTAATTATATTTAATGATTTTATACCAGATAAAAAACATATTATTGTGTCATGTTATTTCCAAACTTATCAGTCACGTCATAATATGTGTACTGTTTACAATTGAGAGATGTTGTCTGAATCTATTCAACCTTATTATATTATTTATACAGCATAATATATAAAACCAGTATTAACATCATCTCTTTGACTCCCTCCACGAATCCAGTGTTTGTCGCGAGTGCAAGACACGGGAGCTTTGGCGACCGAATTGATGCTAATTGTCGGTCAACGTTTGGGCCACATCTGCTTCCCAGTTGATGGTGATGAAAATCTGGCATTTAGGGCTCTTATGGCTCCAAATCTTACCACATGGATACGTAGCACGGTAAGTTGCTTTAAAAGGTTGTCGTAAAAATGTTATATGATAAATTATACTGGGTATATTTGGTTATAAAGGAATTTTCAACGTTTAATTAATCGTTCACCTATATATTGATATTTAGTGTTTCCCCAGAATAAGGGAATAAGGCAAACTAACCATCTTCAAAATAACGAAAGCAGAAATTTGGTGCATGGACTTGAACATACTTATGCACGCGTTATGTTAAACTTTTGAGATTTTATACGAACCATTCATTTAAAATAATAACAAATAGTCATTAGTATATATCAGTGGTATATAACAAAAGGGTATTTACTTGTGGTCACTCATTTTTTGATGTTTATTTTTCAATTTTCATTGAACAAGTAGGGAGTTGCGATTCCATAACAATCACAATGGGGTGGGGAATTTAGTGAATATTAGTAAAAAATGTTTTAGTCTAAATTTTCAAACAACTACATATATAGTGATAAAAATGTTGGAAAACTTTTATTAAAGGTTTTTTTTATATATAAAAACGAAATAGGTCATTACATTTTTACCAATATTCACAAAATGTCCCACCCTATTGTGATTGTTATGGAATTGCACTGCCCTAATTTTTCAATGAAAATGGTAAAATATACATTAAAAATGAGTCACAATAAATAAATACCTTTTTTGTTATAGGCCTACCCACTGAATATATATGAATGACTATTTGTTACTATTGTTATATGGTCCGTTTAATATCTCAAAAGTAGGCGCTTTCAAGATTGTAAAATATGGGATGATTTAATTACGTAAAAGTTTATTTACATTTTTAAATATATATTATTTTGTTTAAATATTTGTATCAAATTATTATAAAACAGTAATTTCAATCAAATGTAAAATCTTTCTTTATGTATTAGCTCAACACATGCAACCTGTCATTATTGAATTAATCACATGAATATATAGTCTACTCTGGCTAAACCGGACAAGCAAAATATAGCATAACATTTCCGGTTTAGACAAAATTTAAAGATCGATCTATTCTGTATATTTATTTATATAGCATCGTCTTTTCGGTCAATTGCAGAGCTTCATTTAATCAATAGCAATTTTATCTTTACTTTTATAGGCCTATATATTTTTTTCGAAGTCCAGTTTAGGCGATTCTTGTTTATCTAATATTAAATATATAATATAAAGAATAGGAAGAAATTAATGTTGGAGGTTGAAAATCAGTCCGGTATTGCCAATTTTCCGGTTTAGTAAGAGTAGGTAAACTGTATATAAATATAACCTTATTTTAAAGTAACATTAGTCTACTATATAATCTATTTAAAAAACATGTAATTAAAATTAATTTGTAAGCGCCTTATTAATTTGAAGATTCACTTACAATATACATATTTATAATAATAACGAATATTCGTTATTATAATAGTAGTATATCAAAAAGGTATATACAATATGTTTTGTGACTTCGATGTACGATTTCATAGTAGCGCCTTATTTTATTCATTATGCTAAAATCATAACAGTCATAGAAGTAGGTAAATCAAGGTAACGAATGTCTTAAGAATTTGTCTGATACGAAATATGTAATCATTTAAAATATTTGATGTTTATAATTGATCAGAAACTACAAATTATGTAAATTAAAATGTCTGGCAAAATAACAATGTTCCTATCTTCAATCGTGTGGTAAAATAAAGGCTGCCAAAAGTTGCGATAACTTTGCCAAAAACAAATTCAATATTTTTAATGTTGATATCATAAAATGTGCATTTTAAAAACCTTTTAAACACATAAAGATAAATTGCATTACGAAAGATCAATTTTTAAATATTATTATATATTATCATTATTTTTGCATAGTATATATCAAATTTTGTTAAGGTTAAAATTTACTAAAAGCTTATCTTATTTATTTATTTTAGAATAACAAATTAAATAGTAATCGAAAAACAACTGCAACAAATTATTTGCAAAATGTATTTTAAATCTACTTAATAATGTCAGAATGTTTCTTGCATCTCTTGTATAGAAAATGCAATGTTCGAATTTCGTAGCCGTATTATATGTTTTTTACATTTTTAGCTCGAAAACATAGTCGAAAATATAATACAACGTGTACAAAATTCTATCTTTGTAATAAAAGGTTAACTATTATTAATATTTTTTATGAATACGATAATTGAAATACTTTTAAAAATATATATATATCTGTTTACGTTTATATCCATGTTTTTTTAGATGCGCGGAAGAAAAAAGGTAGTTTGTTAATTTGGTCATGAGGCACCGTTATACAAAAAAAAAGAATTATCAAATTTCTATTAATGATTGGTGCTGTTATTTATCATTTGAAAAATATGTTGTTATGTGTCTGCCGTAATGTAATTGTTATATAAGAATTGATGCTGGTTGCTGTTAGATTGGTTAATTTTTTTAATAATTTGGACTTCGGTTTAATAAACTAAACATATTAATAAATTGCATAAAATTGATTGGCTTTACGAACTGCTTTGATATTATTGAAAATGCTTTTTCTATATTTTGGAAAACGGACTTACTAATTAATCAATAATAATGATGGCTAAATCACTTAAAATTCAGTATTTACATAGTTCCCACTAATTTGTTAATAACAAATAATCTTGTGATATTTATTTAATAGATAATTATAGCTAGCAAATGAAATGTTATGGCTGTTATATTTAATAGTGTATTTAAAAAACTCAGTTTTCGTTAATAAACATTTCATATTACTATCGAAATTTGTAGTAGTATATTTATTATTAAAAGTTTAATGAATTGTTCTACTAAAATAACATGAAGTTTATAGCAGTAAACAACTATAATGTTACATCAAAATTATATAGATATTATATTACTTTAAAATAAAAATTTAAGTTCACACAGTTAAGTCTTACTGAATTATAAAATATATTCGAAAAAAGTGCTGATCGATAAACCAACACTATTAAATATATTGGTATACATAATAATATATCGCTTCTTATACCTAAAAAAAACACCCCCATAGCTACAGCTTGGTATCTTTTTTCTCAATGGACATTGATATTAGTTATAATATTTCCGCCATGGTTATGATTTAATAAGTGCTGTATTATAATTAGTAATTGTAGTCATTCAACACATTATTGGTTCCTATACTTAGCTCTTACTTTTTAATTAAATGCTTTTCCTATATAATATTTAACTATTAAATACTATGCATATTAATTATTTACCTATTAAATACTATACCTATTAAATGCTTCTACTATCATATACTTTACCTATTAAGTTACCTGTTGCCCTCAGTTGTAACTGAAATTTGCTTTCGTAAAAGAAAGTCAGCTTATTGTAATACATATATATCTAATAATGTTATTTATCTAATTCTGATTTGTAGATAGATAATATTTGGGATAATTTTTGGCGGTATTATCAGGGATTAAGATAAATTTCAACTTCCGTGGGTGTTTAATGACATGGTTACTGTTTCTTTTAGAATTATCGAGAACTTGACAATCCGGACGTCATGATCACTTCCACTGAATCCCTAATGGGTGTAGTAATGAAATATCTACCAGAAAACTGCGCAGAATACCGCATTGCCCTTCAACTCAAAGATTTTATTCAGCGTATCAGTCAGCAATCGTTGTCACCCAAACGGACGTAACAAAGACAGTTTCAACTGATTTGTTCAAAAGCTGACCTGTGACCATTATTTATGCTTCTGAGATGTACCTGTTTATATCTACGTCCTGTAAACTTCCAACTGTGTTACAATTGTATATTGGTGATCTGTATAACTAACAAATAAGTTCAATTGTGCAAAATGTGATGTTCCTATTTATATATATATATTGTTTATACAATTATAGATTTCACATTACTTTGTTCCTAATTTGTAAATTATTCTTAAAATGATTAACTCTTATCGATATATGATAGGTTGTGGTTTAATAACATTGTATAAAATCTGGTTAAAAATTATTTAATATTATGTAAGTAGTAGCAAGTATTGTATTCTTATTGAAAAGTTTGATTTATTTATAGTTCTTGTTTTGGTACAATTTGTTATGCAAAACAAATATGCTTATAATATTATAAATGTATTTTACGACCCACTCGAGGATATTGTCTACCGCAGCAGCCGGTCCCACTTTGTGACTTTCAATAGCTACTTTTGTATATTCCATTATAACTACGCAACAGTATTCTATTTTTTTGTCAAAATAAAAAAATAACCATTTTAAAAATCTATTCTGTATAATCATCACATTCATTACGAACGGATTTTTGCTTCAATACAATTAATAATAAGCATACAAATACATTATGTATTAAAACGAGTACAGGAAGGGTTCATGTTATGTTAAATTATGTATAGTACTGAGATTCATCATCGTCATTCCCGGTTCTTCGTAACACAAGGTGATAACTAAGTTCTTCGTTGAAGTTAAGTTTATACTGTTGATGAAGAAGTGCTTGAAATGACGTGATATTCTGAAAAGAAATAAAACCCATTTTTAGTTGAATATGCGCTTAAGTTATCAGTAGAACGCACAAGGCAAACATTTGTCAAAAGCATTTATAAAAGGTGTACAAAAATAAACAAATTTTCTAAGTCAAGTGATCAACTCTAGCATAACCAGGCATTTTTGGAAGCCTATCTAGTCGGCGGGGCAATCAAATTGACCGACCAACATATAGCACATTTGCAGTGAAATATTTTTCTATAAATTTGAAGGCGATTCGAAATATATTCAATGTGCATTTAGAATGGCAGAATAAATAAAATGCATGCAGAAATAAAGTGAAACGTATTTTCAGCATATTTTTGATAATTATTAATGACATTAATAATTGTCAGTAAACAAATAAGTTAGCAGATAAGTATATAAAGGTGTTTTGATTAATGAAAATTTAGGCTGTAATGTCTACGAAAGCCGTATTTAAATCATTTTGAGTAATATACAACCATGGAAAAAATTAACCGATACACCCTTTTTCAGGTAATTTTTTCCTTTTCTTTTTTCCAATTTTAATTATTTTTAAATCAGCAACTTTTTAATTAAGTAAAATCAATAAAATATCAATGTTTTTTATCCTTAAATAAGAAAGAGGAACTGAGTACTGAGCTGGGTACTGTTTGGTGTCTAACACACTGCCGCATGGATGTCCCCATGTTAAATCAATAGTTTGATTACGTCATCAACCTCCAATTCTTTCACATTACAGCTAATGATGGGGTGAATAGCGCTGGCACATTGTTTCTGGGCCTGTTCTGGCTTACACACGCAGTTAACTGCAGCGCACACAGAGCTCTATACAGAAAAATGAAGGAATTGCGTCATATTAACCTCTCACAACCACATCCTTTTTGAGAATGCAAAAAACAGTCTCTTTCTCTTATTGAATTATTAAATTAAAAAGTTGCTGAATAAAAAAAAATTCCGGAAATAATTTTTTTAAATTACCTAAAAAAGGGTGTTTATTTTTTCCAGGGTATAACATGAGACAAAGTTGTGTGTTATAATTTTAAATGGAGCACATATGTCATATAATTCAACTATCATTGAATATAATATAACTCATATAAACTCAATATTCAATTATGTAACCATGAAATATTACAAATAAATATATATATATATTCCCAAAAAAGGTAGAATATTAACATTTGAATTAACAACAAATTATAAATAGATTTATTAATTGTATAACCACAAAAAAAGCTTAATTTCGTTGTTGCATTGGTATAGTTGACTTCAAGCAGTGGTGAATAAATACATTTGGATAAGCAGAATGATGTATCTACCTAAACACCTAAAATCGTCGTAAAGTTGAATTAATGGAATCAACAATATTATCGGAGGGATGTGATCATTAGTAATTTATTCATGTCCGCATTTTTTATACAGTATGTATAAAGCATTAATACCTTTTTATTAGTACAAGGTACACAATATATGCTGCTTGTAAACAAACAACATCAAAAATTGAATTTTAATTTATCTTGCTCGGATTCAACCAATCGATGATCGCCAGGCAGGAGAATATTCTCACGTTTTGTGCAGCTCTCCTGCCACAGGTCCCACTCGTACCCTTCGATGCACCGACAGCCGGGGAGCTTTGCCGAGCAGTAAGTCCGGTTGAGCGAGTGGCATAGACGGCAATTGTTGCAGAAGTGAACCCCATCACCGAGCAATGGGGCAACACACCGACAGACGCCATCCGTGTCGCAGCTGGCATTCTGGTGGCACGTCTCGGAGCACTCTGGAAGGAGGTGAAGTAATGCGTAGGTTGTGTGATTGTAGTGTAGGTTACATTAATTACGGTGAACTTGACATTTACCAGCGGGGATTATATGATTTTAACAAATAAAAAAGAAATTGAAAGACCACCATATATATATTGAAAGGTTTCTACGAGTTCCAGAACAGCGTTATAAACTGATGTGATCTAGTTATCGCAATCATGTCATCAACTGACCTAGTTATCACAATCATGTCATCAACTGATCTAGTTATCACAATCATGTCATCAACTGACCTAGTTATTACAATCATGTCATCAACTGACCTAGTTATCACAATCATGTCATCAACTGACCTGGTTATCACAATCATGTAATAAACTGACCTAGTTAACACAATCATGTCATCAACTAACCTAGTTATCACAATCATGTCATCAACTGATCTAGTTATCACAATCATGTCATCAACTGACCTAGTTATCACAATCATGTCATCAACTGACCTAGTTATCACAATCATGACACAAACTGACCTAGTTATCACAATCATGTCATACACTGACCTAGTTATCACAATCATGTCATACACTGACCTAGTTATCACAATCATGTAATTAACATATTATTTTTTTTTTAAATAGTCGAATTAAAAAGCATTCGTTAATAAAATATCAACACTTAATATTACGTTTATTTAATTAAACAAAACAAACAATGTAATTACATTTCGTATACATAATGAACTCTGTGTAGTTCACAGTAGTTCACGAGTGTATTTCATTGTCCTTTTATTCGAAATGTTTACCCCTTCCTTGAGGGGCAGGCAGTCTTACGATCCTGGAGGAAGCCGATAATATCGCGACAGAGGTTATCAACAAATGTTTCGAATGCGTTTGTTATTTTGACTTTCAATTGGTCAATATTTTCAGTTTTCGTTTTGTACATTGGATCTTTGATAATGCCCCAAACAGAATAATCCTCTGGTGACAGATCTGGGCTTCGTGGTGGCCATTCAACGGTCCCCCTCCTACCAATCCACGCATTTTGGAATTCTATTTCGCACTGCTATTGAATAGTGAGGCGATGCCCCATCCTGCTGAACCCAGTATTGTTAGAAGCATCACTAACGTTCTTTTAAACGCATCAAACAAATTGCACTCGTCGGTCAATAACGTCTTCTTTTAATTTCTGAACCAATCTGGGGAACCATGCTTTCAAACCAAGTTTCTGAATAATAGGACGAACAGTGGTTCTTGGTATCATGAATTCTTGTGACAATCGTCGAGCAGAGTTGTGACAGTCGTCAAGCAGAGGTGTGACAATCGTCGAGCAGAGTTGGGACAATCGTCGAGCAGAGTTGTGACAATCGTCAAGCAGAATGGTGACAATCGTCAAGCAGAATGGTGACAATCGTCGAGCAGAGTTGTGACAATCGTCGAGCAGAGTTGTGACAATCCTCGAGCAAAGTTGTGACAATCGTCGAGCAGAGTTGTGAAAATCGTCAAGCAGAGGTGTGACAATCGTCAAGCAGAATGGTGACAATCGTCGAGCAGAGTTGTGACAAGCATCGAGCAGAGTTGTGACAATCGTCGAGTAGAGTTGTGACAATCGTCGAGCGGAGTTGTGACAATCGTCGAGCAGAGTTGTGACAATCGTCGAGCAGAGTTGTGACAATCGTCGAGCAGAGTTGTGACAATCGTCGGACAGAGTTTTTTGGCTCTTGCATTACACATTCTGTAACTACTATACGATTTATTTCAGTATTGACAGAAAACGGATGATCCTGTTTTTCAAACCTGGATACCATGTTCCACCGCACAGTGTTACCATATTCCTCGGGTAGTGCTAATCTTTAATAAAGACAACATTTTTATTTTAAGATCGACGGTGAATTATGCACCACTGTAGGCTATATTAGTTTATTATTTATTTATCAGTTTTTTATTTGAGAAGCATCGATTTTTAACACAAATTATTTAATTATGTCATAAAATTTGCAACGAAATAAATTATAATTTCTCCTGAAAATCTTCAAAATGATTTTTTGAACACATTAACTATATAATGATTTTAAATTTGTGTAAAAGTATGTTTTTTTAAATAAATGTTAATACTATTGTGGTATTATAATGGTAATAAATTAACTAATTTTTTTGTTTCAATATTTATCCATATCTCAATAAAAAATACAATTCTAGTTTAAATTCATCAGAAAGAATTATTTATACTTTAAGTTGTAGTTCGGAAAATAAACCACAGACTTCTGACATAAATGTACTCAAACTGGGCAATTCATTCGGTCCTTGCTCATTACATTCCGATTGGACAACATAGTCCCTCCGACCCAACCCAGCTTACTGAAACATCTCGATCTGTTATCCATGGAATATCCATCCCGGCACGGACAGCCCTGCCTGCCTGTGCTGCATGTTGTGTCGGGACCACAGAGACTGCAGTTGTTGCAGAAGGCCACACCGTCGCCCAGCAGAGGGGGGTTACACCGGCAGACACCCCCCGACAAACAGGAGGCATTTTGGTGACATCCGGTGCACGCTGTGGGGCAAGAATACAATTCATGCAGATCTGAGTGTTGTATCTTTCATAGTTTGCAACAGTTGAGATACATACAATACATACCATCGTTGTTTTATATAATATTTGTATGAATAAAATGTTTAACAAATAATGTCTATGTAATGTAAAATATATAGTATTGTTAAACAAGATTAATGTAAGGCGGCTTTAAATATCTTTTTTAGTCAGCTATCTTGATCAGTTCATATCCTATCACCTTAAACCGAAACGACTATTTTGGAAAAAGGGATGTTTCTAATTAACCTTAAATACTGAAATATTAACCTCGATACTGATACCATTAACTCGATACTGATCCCATTAACTCGATACTGATACCATTAACTCGATACTGATACCATTAACTCGATACTGATACCATTAACTCGATACTGATCCCATTAACTCGATACTGATACCATTAACTCGATACTGATCCCATTAACTCGATACTGATACCATTAACTCGATACTGATCCCATTAACTCGATACTGATACCATTAACTCGATACTGATCCCATTAACTCGATACTGATACCATTAACTCGATACTG
>JAUZND010035470.1:0-22049 GCA_034780555.1 Coelogynopora nodosa
ATCTAGTATGTAGTGTAGTTACAACTTAATTATGCTTGATTAATCCAATTTTATATTATTACAATTTTCTATAAATACGTACTTGCATAATTTATTGCGGATAGCGTACCTAATATATATTTACTTAACCTTCGTTTTATGACCTACTAATAAGTATTTTTGTGTACCTTTGTAAATATGTTATATGTAACTATTTTTGATTTTGTCGGAATTTTCGGATATTGTGCCCCCCAATTGTAATATGGCGGCGCCGGCCGTGCATCCATGACAAGTCTCAGTCACAAATCTGCCTGCATAAAAGCCACTCATTTTCTTAATGTCTTTGAGAATATCTTGAGAATGATTAGTAATGTGTATATAGACAACATTGAGCAAAATCGAGCTGTTGTTGTTTCAATACTTGACATTGTTATCTCTTTAGTCAGAAGTAACATTGCTTTCCAGGGATTATGGAATGAAGAGACTGGGATAGAAGACAGCACATTTCAGTACTTGATTGAATAGAAGAGCTCATTCGATCCAATTTTGAAGCATCACTTAGAAACATCACAAAAAAGGCAATGTATTTGTCAACAACAATCCTAAATGAATTGATTACACGTATTGAACATGTTATGAGAGAAACCTTTACAATGAAAATAAAGAAATTTCAGAGGATTCTATTGGTATCATTGAACTACCAAGGATTTTTACAGACAGAAGCAGAGATATAATGAACCAGCCAATATGTTTGTACATGTTAGCAGTGTGCAGAAAAATTTCACCAAAGAATTCCCAAATGCTACATATTTAGCACATTGCTCTATATGATGAAAATTATGCATATTTGAATGTATTAAATGTCCAGTCTTTCTTGAAAGTTCAAAAATTATACAAAACAAATTTTGTTATATTTGTGGTAAAGTCACCATTGCTACTAAATTCTACTACTCATACTTTGGAGTAAAGTTAGGTGACCAGATAACAAAGACCTCTCACTTTTATATCAAATAACCAACTAAAACTTTTTATGAAAATGACTTCAATTATCTGTATAATTCTTTAAAATAACCAAGCTTATTTTATATATTACGGACTCAAGTAAAGTTAAATATAAAATAAGATAAATAAATTGACAATAGTTGGTAAGAAATTAAATTTGGCCATTGTTAAATATATCACTAGCAAGCTACTAAGTAAATGAACTTGTGCACTATCAAACTAAATTTTTGAAACTAATGATAAATAATTTGGCTAAAATGAGTGCAAATATTTTGTTGTCATGCATGTGTCTATTAATTAGCTGACAACTTGTGTGCTGAATCATAATATGCATTTGACCAATAGGTGGCATTCTCTAGTACTTATTAGTTAAACTTGCTCACATAACACATTTTTTGAGTGAAATATTTAAAAGATAATATGTATTTATAAAAAAGACCATTATTCATTCATAAATTTATTCTTATGTATTGATTTTCATAATATATTTTTTCTCATTAAAATTACAAAAATGAAATTTTTTGTCAAAATACAGTATGTGGCTTTTGCGCATCATAACTGAACTCCAAAAACAAATAATTTTGTAATATTTGATTAAGGACTACAACTCTGAAAATCTTCTATTGCCTTTTGAATCTGTAAAACATGTAGAATTGTAGTTAGTGCACATTCCAAAGGAGACTTTTCTCAAAAAATGAATATGTCTCTTACAAGAGAGCTGGAATAAATTATCAATCTGATAGCAAATTGTGCAATGTTGCTAAATCAATTCCACTCAACTCTAATGTCATTCCAATACCATCAAGAATAAGGCAGGGTGGGGTCAGCCATCCTCTGATGGTATGAGTTTACTTGATTTACAAAAGACACCAAAATATACACCAAAAGACTTCATTATTTATGGTATACGTATCATAAAAGTATATTTCAATTTAAATCGGTATTACATCATGCCAGCAGTATATCATGATGAATCAGTGATATTGAAATGTATATATATATATATATATATATATATATATGTAGAAGTATAATAGTTAACATAACTATTTTAGTTTATGAAAAAAGGGTGAACACTATTAATTCAATGTTCAATTCCTGTTATCATGCAACAAATGCTTACAATCATGGGGATGAAAAGGTATGTCACATCAAACATACAAAAAATGCCAAGATGGAAAATCTCATAAAACTCAGTACTGATTTGAACAACTCATTAGAAATGGTTGCTTCATCCATAATCAAAAACAAGGTATTGTATAATAGCTGAAATGCTGCTACTGCCACTGTTGAATTAGCAATGAGTATTAGAAGGGCTTTATAAGTTTTGTCTTCGTCACCTCCAAGTAAAAAATGTTCTGATGGGGTGCTAACAGTGGAAGATAGCCCAGCACATATGTATGGCCACAAAAAATAAAGATAGCCAAGCCTCCTGAGCTTCACCTTCCCACAGGACCCTCCAATACAATGTTTGCAGCGATAGAAAAAGAAATGTCAGATGCAATACAATGACCTAAAGAATTTCATCTGGAAGGAGAAGCAATATATGGTACAAGTTTCAATGGGAATGCCTGTATGAAACTCCCACTGCTGTGTGTTAAATATGTTGCTTTATTCAGGCACAGTGGAGCCGGGGGAAAGGGGAGGGGGCTCAGCCCACCCACTTTTTACCTTGTAAAAAAGTGCGCCCTCTATTTTTTAGATATTAATTTATTTAGGTGGTACGCTTTTTTATACAACGAAGATGTAGCAGAGTAACTTTGTAATATTTTCAGTGTAAGAAAATAGGCAAAGCATAATCATACATTGTGTTGCAGTGGCATCAGAGTAGCCATTTATTGTAAGACACTTTAGGGTAAGATAAATCGATAACTTCTCATATTTGCTTGTATATAATGCACATACCTAAATTAAAATGTTATACCATGCTATTGTCTTTCTCTCTTCAATCCATAGACTTCGATCCTTCCCTCACAGCATAGAAATAAATTTTTATGACTCACGGATATTAATACACTGCCCCATCTGGCATAATGTACCTAGTTATTAGTATAATATCTACTGTTGGATCAACTGTTAGTCAGCTTCCTCTACTCAGAATATAGCTGTAATGAGCTCCGAATGTGGATCTACAATAAACAATATTACATATTCAGTGGGAGACTACAGAATTGAAGTTGAATATTCCTTTTTAAAATTGTAATTGTAAAATTGTAGTAGGTACTTTATTATATTATTTATTATCTTTGTTGAAACGATTATGAATAGGTTAGAATCGATTTATTATATGGTTAATCACCATTGTGTTAATTTCCTATTAATCCCCACTAAACATACTGCATGACATTTATTCCAAAATGCAATCAGTTGCATTCTTTTCTCTTCTTGCTGATGAATGCACAGATATTTCAAATGTTGAACAATTAGTGATATGTCTGTGCTTGGATTGATCACGATTTGATTCCACATGAAATTTTTTAGGGAATTTATGCTATTCTAATGCTACCACCATTTATCTTCGATTAAAGACACTCTTCTCCGACTCAATATTTCATTAGAAAATTGCCAAGGCAAGTGTTATGATGGAGCGGGACCCATGGCTGGTGCAAGAAGTGGAGTAGCCACACAATTGAAAAATGAAGCTCCCAAGGCACATTTCACTCACTCAGTTTAGCTGTCAACAATACTGTAAAAGGTTCCAAGATTATGCAAGATGCTATGGATATTACTAGGGAAGTATGCAAATTGATAACATTTTCTCCAAAATGGCAAGCAATCTTGGAAAAACTTAAAGAAGAGCTAGAATGTAGTGCCCCTGGTTTAAAAGTATTATGTCCTACTAGATGGACTATTCGAGCTGAGAGCTTTCAAAGAATTATTGAAATGTATGAAGCCCTACAACTAGAGTGGGTTTTTTGTTTGGTAAGAAAGCTGGATTCAGAGACCAGAGCCAGAATAATTGGCATTCAAAGTCAAATGCAAAATTTTGAATATTTTTTTGGCCTATGCTTGGGTGTATGCTAGGGTCTACGCTAGGGGCTACAGCCATACTGACAATCTTTCTAGATGTCTGCAAAAGAAGAACCAATCTCCAGATCAGGGTCAACAATCTGCATGACTTGTTGTCAGTGTTCTACAAGATATGTAAATTGAGGAAAGCTTCAATTTGTTTTTCACCTCTGTGAAGAATAAATCAAAGGAGCTCAACATCTCAGAACCAATATTTCCAAGAAAAAGATGTGCTCCAAAAAAAGTGGAAGTTGGATCTGGTAAGCCCTCATTTGCCTCTACTCCAAAGAATATTACCAAAGGAAAATTTTTAGAAGCTCTAGAAGAGCAGCCATAAAAGAATGATTCCACCAATATGGTTTTAAAGCATATGCACACATGGAGCAAATCATGCTTAAATGTCTCAGAGAAGAAGATTTTTCCATCAATACACAGTTCTTGCAAGACAATTATGGTGATGATATGAATGTTTCCTTGTTGAAAACGCAGCTATTTTTATTCAAATCGCTGATGCCAAAAGAAACATATATCTCCTTCTCTGATGTACACTCTACTTTTGTAACAGTATACAATCAAACACATTCCCATCTTTTGTCTGCAATTATTATTCTTTTCAAGTTGATGTTAATAAATCCTGCTACAAATGCTGTTGGGGAAAGATGTTTCTCTACTGCATGTCAATTAAAAAATTGGTTACGTTCAACGATAAATCAGTGCCGATTCAATCATTTGGCAATTTTGAATATTCACAAGGAGTTTACCGACAAGCTTAATTTATTGTCAATAGCTGAAGAATTTGTCTTCCGAAATGACAACAGATAATTTCCCATTTTGGGAAATTATTTTCTGAAGATAAACAGTAACACTTTTTTGGTATTTTAAATTTCTTAACATGGTTGAGTAAAGTATATAATATATTGTTATATTTAGTACTACAGTGACTGATTTATAGATAGGTACGACCTTATACACTTTTTGATTAAAAATGTACATACATAGATAGAATAATACCAGTAGATTGTGCCTATATGTTGTAAGGGTACAATATATGTGTACTTTTTTAATGTACTTTACATAGTGGATTATAATTCTTTTTACACATGGATTTAAAGCATTTTCTCTTTTCTATGAAATTCAGTTTGTAAATATCATAGACTTTAAAATGATAAGTTTGGTGAAAATAAATCTTATATTTAATAAATAGTGATTTTTAATTACATTTATATGCATAATAAAAACTATTTTTTAAATAATTTCAGAAATTGCGTCTTATAAAAGTACATTCTCAAACAAAATTATATTGCATGGTAAATTCCCAATATGCTCTCTCCTGCATTCTAGGTCTTAAAACCTCAACAAATCTCATTGCAATGGCAATGAATTTATAGGATATGCTCTGACATAGCCATGACTCCCCAGATTTAGAGTAGCATGTGCCCCTTTAGTTACCAGCCCCCCACTTTCAATTTGGCTCAACGGTGCCTGTTATAGGTATATATGCAATAGATTACTACACTTAATGGAATTCAGGCAGGGTTTATAATTTCATGGAAAAATTGGACTAATAATAATTTAATTTGGGCTTCCAAGGCCTAATGGTAATGCTGGGTCTTAAGACTAAGTCAAGATTTTCATAATAAAGGTAGGGACAAAAAATGTATTGTTTATTGAATTTTCAAGCCTAAAAAAATTTACCTGAATTCAGAGTACATGAATACACATACAAATTACCTGATTTGTGATTTAGTCCTATTTTATAATTTCAAAATAATTTTAAATTTATTATAATGAAATATTAAATATTTACTTTAAGTAATAAATAATTAAAAATAAATTAATTATGCATACAATATATGCTGATATATCTTAATTAATTTTAATTAATTATTATCATGTTAAAAGTTTTCATCAATGTTTTTATAAATTTAAATCACAATTTAGTATTCTTATGTGAGTACCATGGCATGCATAATATCTTCCATATTATATTTATTAATAATAATTTATTTACCAGTCTATCAATTATTTTTCATTTACATTGTTTTAAATTTAATTTAAAAATATTACATTTTTTTTTCTTTGGCTGTCATTTTGCTATTTTGTGAATTTGTTGCTATTTATTGTACCTGCAGATAATTTCTATACCTGGTTAGAATCCAGTAAACAAAACATTTATCCCTTTCCTAACAATAACTCTAATTCTATGACTATATCAACTTCTATAACCATTACTAAGCCTTTTCAGTTCCTTATTAAAGAATTAAGCATGAATAAATTTTATAAGGTCTTGTCAGTCTCATGCCTTCATAAAATAATGTATTTCTATTTATATATGCACAGATATAGTACTTATAACTTCCTTGATTTTTCAAGCTCTACTTTCTTAATTTTATAGTTTAATTTTTATAGTTTTTTAGTTTTTAATTTTTTAATTTAGTTTTTAGTTTTTATAATTTTTATAGTTTAATTTAGTTTCCAAAAATTAAATTAAATTAAAATTAAAATAATTAAATTAAAAAATATTAATATTTTATTCTTATTAGTGTTCTATTTTATATCTATAAAATAGAATTAAAATATAATATTCTATAAAAATACTATTTATTATAGCATAAAATATTTTTTTAATTTGTACTATTATTTCTATCAATTATAATCTTCATACAATCAAGATTATAAATTCTTTTAAGTCTATGATTTAAAAATAAAATTGATAAAAATTATAATTATGTTCAACTATTGAATAAAGCAATATTATAAGTTTTTTAAAGAAGACATTAAATATGCTGATCAGTTAATATTATTACTTATATTTATCTTCTTGATATATATATACAGAGCTGTTTACCCTTCCACATTTTGCAGAATTATTCCGCATTAGACCCCCAAATTCCGCCATTCTGTATTGGGGTCATATAATTCCGCATTTCCATTTTTATTGTGTTAATAATTTTTTAATTGGTACTCATGCCACTTTTTTGTTGTAACTATCATTGTTGTAGTATTGTAACTATTTAATCTAACTTTATTAATACATGTTGATGTGCATTAATGCTACAATTTTTATATTTTGCGCCCCAACTCACTTCTCCCAGGAATTCCGCAATGCACCCCCTAAATTCAACAATGCAGTAGTATAAAATTACACATTTTTATCACTAAGGGTAAACAGCTCTGTATATATATGTGTATGGGGTTAAAGGACTCTTTTACTGTATTACTAACTATATAGGTATTTTTTTAAATTATTTAAAACTTTTCTGAAACATTTCCCCTGTTTTGTTTTTAGTGTATATATATACAGCAGCAATAAAGCCTTACTATTTATTATTATTAATATTTCAAATATATTAAATGGCATCCAAAAAAAGTCCAGTTTTTAAATGAGAACAATCACTTTGTTATTGCTGGAATAATAAATATTAATTATTTTTCTACTGTATATGATTATACATTGCTTATTACACTCACTATACTGTATATATATTTCGAAAAATTATTAAATCCTCATTATAGTCCCTGAGAATAGTATACTATAGTATATATAGCATGCTAATAAGTAACTTTTTTTTATAATAAGCTAAAAGTTTATAATTTAACTTTTAAATAAATAAATAAAATATTTATATTTTATAAAAATTTCATTTTTATTATTGATGATTATTATAATTTTTGCCTTTATAAATAAAATTAGTAATATTTACAAAATGGAATAAATATTGTTAGATTCTATTTATATATATTAAATATATTATTACATATATAGGGCTCAACATTTTCTGTTAAAAAACAGAATTTCATTAATTTGGATGATTTTTGGTAGAGTTATGAGATTTGCATAAATCCACAATAAAATGTATACCCCACCCCCCTAACTCTGTTAAACTGTTGTAATGACAAAAAATCTTAATTATTTATTTTTATGTAATGCATTACCTGATTTTCTGTTAAACTGTTTCATGATAATTTCGAGCCCTGCATATAATAGTTTATATAGAATTATATATTTAAAAAAATAAACTCTAATGTTACTAATCAAATAGCTATTTTGAATAATTGTTTTGGTGTTTTTTATAAGTACTACTTGTAATCTGGTTATTATATGGGAGACTATGGTATCTGATAAAAGCTGAACAGCTCAAACTTTAGTGTTCTGTTTGTACTGGTTCTGTTATTAGTGCTTACTTATAAAGTTTGCTTTCATTAACATTAGTATTAATAATTAAATGTTGTATAACATTGTGAAACATCAGACCAAAAGTTACTTTTCCACTAACTAAAGTATACTTTCATTGATAAAAATATGACTGGGGCTCAACAATTGTCAGATTTATCGGGATTTTTGGGTCTAATTTTTATAATTACCACATAGCTATGTGCCACAGGAAATTGACATTTTCCAGATTTTTCTCAGAGACCAATTTCGAGCCCTGTATGAGTAATAACATTTTATATACCAACATTAAATCAGTTGAAATGTTGTACTTGCATTAGTGTAAAATATAAATATTAATATGGAATGATTTAACAATATTTAACAATAATAAGTAATCAACTAATGTAAGTTTATATATAATAAAATTGTCTATATTTTAGCATAAAAAGTATTTATTTGTTAAAAGAAATATAATATTCACCTTTTATAAAAATGTCTATTTTATTAATATAAGTATTCTTTCATTGATGAACATTGTTTAACATGCATGATGAATCATTTGAAATTATATTAACATTACTTGAACATATTTATGGTTTTATCATGAAATTAAGTATATAGTTATTAAATATATTATTATATTTATTTTGTATGAAATTATTAATGTGGAGGTAAATTTGTCATGTCATATAAAATTTACTCTTTTTTATTTGTTTTAAAATATTTTAGAAGATAAAAAATCAACTTTAATCCTTATTCAAGCTAAATAATGCAATAATCAGATTTTGTTATACAAAATGATAATAAATTAGTTTAAGAAATATTTTATTAACGAAAGTATACTTTAATCAGAGTTCTGTCCCTGTCAATCAGTAAAATAAAAGCAGAATTACATTTCCACCTTGTTCACTATGAAAGTAATTTTTTTGTTTGTTAATGAAATCAGAAATACTAATTTATGTTAAAAATATAAATTCATCAGAGTTCTACTTTTATTTTAACAATATTATACAGTTTTCATATATTTTAAAAACATTTTCAGATCAAAATATAACATGGTCAAAAATAACTATCATATATGGTGAGGTATGTGTGGCATTACCATATTTGTAATTTAATACCATTTGTAAACCATACATACCATTAATACATATTAAACTAGAATTTACTTACCAATGCTACAAATCACCATACATATATCTGTGTAATAATAATATATTGGCATATTTATATAAAAATATCTAAATTATACGTTTTTATAATAACATATTTTTAAAACTGTAACTTCACTTCCTAAATAGTTAGTAACATTTCTCATAGTCTGTTGTTTGTCAAATAATTATTTAATTTTTTCATGGCATTTAGTAAATTAAAAAATAAAACTACATATTTGTTTGCATGCATAGCCGGAAAAATTTTAATTATCGTTCACTGCAATTGCAAGCAACAGTTATCTGAAATTTCCTCAGAAAATTTATGTTAACTGCATTTTATTATCAATTTCATTACTATTGAAACTGATTATCATATTATACTGTATACAATATAAATACTTACTTGCACAATAAATGTATATAAAAATATACCACACACATATTATTTACATCCTGTTGAATTATTACTTTATAGGTAACATTTATATTTCTAAATAGTTGAATGATACATGTTTTAATAGATATAAATACATGTATACACAGTCACATTATATTAAAAAGTAAAAATTTCATTTAATGGAACCACATCATAGATTTTATACAAACATCAATAGTCATCTCACAAACCATCACAGCACATTAAAAAAAATTCAGTTTAATAAATTTTTCATATAAATATTAATCCTAGATAGATTCTATTCAATACAGCAAAAAAATTGGAACTCTCAGATTAAGATATTTATATAAAAACTGTAATGAACTCATTTAGAAACAAATTCAAAATATCACTTGGTAGTTGACCTATGATAACTTTTCAAGAGATAGTTACAATACATTGTCATGTGGTAACACAAATCATATTTTTTTGCCAAACGTCATATCACCATATGATCCAAGGACAAGTCTTATCTTAACTGTTTGATTATAATTTAGTCCTTTTAAATATTTTTATTATTTATTATTATTACCATTGTATTTGTATTTTTTTTAAATCAGCTGTTTTTTTTAAGATAGCCAGAGATGTGTGTTGTACATATATATTTTATATATGTTTGTATATTTTTATGTATTCTCATGTATGGGTAGTTTAATTTTTTAATTTGATAAATGCTTAAAAATGTTTATCTTTGTCTAAATTGTTATAAAATACTTTAAAATACTTAGCTTGAATGTTGTTGACGATATTATATCTTAATAACATAACAATGAAGCACTTCTTCTACTCTATATTATACATTTTCAGATATGATTTTACATAAATTACTAACCAGATTGCCAGGTAATATCTTCAATCCAGTAAGAAATCTAAAAGTTTATCCCAAAAGAACTAATTTTCCCAGGTGGAAGATAATCTTAATAGGAAATTCCATATTTGCTGGTGGTTCCATTGGAGTTTATTACTTTGTATTTGACTCAGCAAGGCGGAGACACGTGTGGATTTCAATTGGTGGTTTTCAACGATTTGTCAGGTAGGTTCTCATGGGTGTTATTCACATTGAAAACAAAATGTAATTCACATATTAAATGTTCATTTATCAAAGTCACAATGTTTACATATCAAATTATCACTTAACATATAATATCATGTAGAATAATATTTATTATTATAGTAAATGATCACATTCTGTTTTATTACTCTATGAACATCATAAAACATATAAAAATAATAAGAACATAATTTATCAAAGCAACTGTCATATAATAAGAAACTAAATTTTATAAAACTTTCAAGATGGTTTAAAGAAAAAACAACATTCATGAGTAAACTCCTGAAAGGTCAAACGAAATTTGTTGTCATCAAAACACATATATTACTTTAATTAATAAACCACAAATGAACAAACTACTTTAAAATAATAACAAAGTTATTACATTTAGATTTATTTTCTTATTACATTATTTTTGTCTGTAATTATTATTTTCCTTATTGTCATTGCGTTTATTAACTAATCAATGCTTTGTATAATAACCTTGCCAAAACAAAGCGTTTTGGTGTATCTAGATTTAGTTCTTGATCCATTCTAATTTCGATTACATTATAGGTTAAAGTTTTAATACAATTCTAAATATATTAATCCTGACCATAACCTAACATTGATGTAATTTAATTTTTATATTTTAAATGTTATCATTGTTTTTCAGATCATTGACGTATGGACTGATAATTTCTTTTGATTACAAATGGTCGCTTTATGGGTTAGATGAGGTAACTTTCAACGTAACATTTTAAACTTATTTTATACGATTATTAATAATCATATATTATTATACCATCTTAAATCAATAAATATAGTGTTAACTTTTACTATTAGCAATCTTCGACATTTCCGAAATATGTATAAATATTTTTAAAACATTTTTCGAAAATATGTAATCATTTTACGAAATCATATTTTTTCTTTGA
The DNA here is from genome assembly GCA_034780555.1 of Coelogynopora nodosa. Classification (NCBI taxonomy): domain Eukaryota; kingdom Metazoa; phylum Platyhelminthes; order Proseriata; family Coelogynoporidae; genus Coelogynopora; species Coelogynopora nodosa. The sequence goes on from JAUZND010035470.1 coordinate 11,705, forward strand.
AAATCGAAGGAATTCTTTTGGAAAATATAGGCAGTGATTCTTGTTCCACAAAATTCTATATCGAGGGATGTAGACGCTCTCTCTCCTTAGAAAATATTCAAATCTAGAGGCCTCGTCTAGTTGTCAGCTATGGTTATTCGAATTCACGATGGATATATCCTCTTTAACGCCACGATGTACCTTGCTTGCACAGGAGTCTGCCGCCTACAAGACGGCTATCCACCTGTGCCACCAGCGAGCGGCAGATCGTCTCCTGCGAGGCTGCCTCCTCAACGGTGGTCTCTACATCAAGCTGGGCCAGGGCCTGGTGGCCATGAACCACATCCTGCCGCGGGAGTATCTCACCACGCTCGAGGTGCTGCACGACAAGGCGCTGACACGGCATCCCACGGAGGTGGGTGTGTGGATTGTGTGTGTTTCTTTTAGGGGGACAGGCGAGAATTGTTGATAAGCAATTCATTAGCTCGTGATTTTCGACGGAGAGGATTTAACAGATTTTATTTCGTGGTATGCTCATAACAGGATACGGTTTATTACATATATCCTTATTCATGCGTTTATTAATTTATGATTGTCTAATGTAAAATAATGCAACCCCTGAATCACTTACTGCGTTTAGAAGCCTTTTTGGGTAAAGGGTGTGTTGGGAAGAGGTCATATTCACCCCCCACCCCTCCCGAGAATTTAAACTGCGAGAACAAATATTCTATATTAATTTAGTGAAATGTTGGTCTAGTTTTTCACGCCGATTACCAATGTATAATTAGTTTTCAATTCGGACACGTAGTTAACTGTCAGTCTGTATAGCGAGTAAAGGGTGCTAATTTAATTATACTGTGATAGATAACTGTCAAAATAAGATTTTAAAAAACATTTTTCAGCCAATTTTTGATCGCTAATGACATCATTATAGTTATCAACAAATAATTTAGCGTCAGAACATTTATAAGGATGCAAGGGATCGGTGAAGGTTTGAATCTAAAAACTGAAATACATTTATATAATTGTTTTAAAAGCTTTTGAGTAATGTATTATTAGTCTTACGTATATTGTAGGGAATCATAATATAGAATTAAAAGTAAATTAAGAATCAGGCCGGTGCTAAAATGTCAGAATGATTGTGCAAGTATATAAATAAGCAAATGTACGTCGTTCTTTTAGGTGCTCTGGCTCCATTGGAACAATTGATCTCATCAAAAATCTCAGTTAATTAAGATCAATTGATCTTTATTTTAAAAAATTATATATCAATCATTATTTCACAATATGATATTTATGATTAGTAGAATGTATTTGTGAGTTAAATTCCTCCCCTTCTCTCTACCGTCGTAAACATTCTATTTCTACTGTTTCATAATATATGTAACATCGTATTTATGATGATTCAGCTTTGATCCTAATACTCACCAATATGCTATTTTAAAATACTAGTTTAATACTTCATTAGGTAAATAGAAAATATTAACAAATTTTTAGTATATATTGGTGATTTCCTTCCTAACTGAAAAATGAGTGAGACATTTTTAAATTTTTGTTGAATTTCACCTATTTCCTCCTATTTCTATAATATGCTGCGTAATTTTTTTATTAAAAAAATTAATGTGAACATTTTATTATGTATTTTATTATTATTGCTAAGCAACCCTAGCATGCTGACCCGTCCCTTTAACTCTGGTTACTCCTTATTTTATCTCTGTATAGTAATATCATATAATCATACTTTTTTCTTTTAAGAAATAAATATAACTTGCAATAAAACTGTTCTCATGAAAGTCTGGGAATATGAATTTGATTGGTTGGCTTCAGCTAATAAATAGTATCTATGAGGCACATTGTAAAGTATGTAATAAAATGTTCGTATTGATATATAATAGTGGAAAATGTCAAGTGAAATACAGTCTTTAAAATCTAGTCATCAATAAAAAGAAGCACTTATTAAAGATTAAAGGGAAAACTTTTTCAAATGACATTTTCTAAAACATCCACTGCATTTGACCATCAAACGAATAATACCTGCAACTTTCTTCAAGTTCTGCATCGTGTAGAAGCCCCTTTGAACTTTAATAATATTGATGAGATGCTGGTAATTTCATCTACAGTTTCCAGAATCAGAAATTGCCAAATCTTATACGTTTATTATAAGTAGATTTCCATCTATTCAAAGGAGGATATTGTTGTATATGGTTCTCATTGGGGAGGAGGAGGACTCTTATCACAGAGTTCTCAAAAGATTTTCATACTTAATGCATACTTCTTACATAAGAGTAACATGTCTTCAATATACTAATTTGAGTAAATTGAGATGTATATCCTGGAGTGGTATAAACCTTGTAATGTCCAACAACCTTGTTAAATCAAGACTGATATAACCAATCCAGTCCAGCAAACTATTGACCCCCTCGCCCCCTCAGGTGCGCCAACTCTTCCTGGAAGACTTCGGCCGTCCCCCCTCCGAGGTATTTGCCGAGTTCGATGAGGTCCCCGTGGCCGCCGCGAGTCTGGCCCAGGTTCACATAGCAACCACTCAGGAGGGGGAACAAGTGGCCGTCAAGGTGCAGTACATCGATCTGAGGGACAGGTTCCGGGGGGACATTACGACGTGTGAGCGGCTGTGTCAACTGCTCGAGTTCGTGCACCCCAGCTTCGCCTTCTCTTGGGTGATGCGCGAGATGAAGGTGGGTGGTCTTTGTGTTTCGCTGTACTGTTTTTTGTACCAATGTGTACCTGTTTTGTACCAAGTTGAGCCGTTTAGTACAAATGTGTACCATTTCGTACCAATATGTAACCTTGTGTACCATTACATTCCAATGTGTACCATTTTGTACCAATTTGAACCGTTCAGTACCAATGTGTACCGTTTTGTATCAATATGTACCATTGCGTACCATTAGATTTGTTAACAACATAATCTATTGCATAGCTACAGGAAAGAACATACTCTATTTATTTAGAACTTATAATCCCATAATTATACTTAATTTGTTATTACAACTAGAGTTGAGTGTGTAAAATTTATATAAACTATATTGTTTATATATTAATATAGATGTAAAATATGCTTACATTTTAAGAAAAACAGACTGGGGCATTCCCGTCCATTGGCATACAATATTTTTCTCCTAATCTAAAAAATTATATCCGACTCACAAACTTTTAGTGCTTTTTCATTTTCAGTGCCACTGTGGCTTATTCTTTGGTATCTGGTTTCTGATGGCTAAATCTGTACTAAATTTATTCGCTTTTTGTCAATACTATTAAACATTATTATTGATCCGTTGCCTCACCCCGCAGGACACTCTGGCCCAGGAACTGGACTTCGAGCACGAGGCAGCCAACTCGGAGGAGGCCGCTCACGACCTGGCCCATCTCACCCAGGTCTACGTGCCTCGGGTCCACTGGGACAAGACCAGCAAGCGGGTGCTCACCATGGAGTTCATCGATGGAATCAAGATAAACAAGGTCCAAGCTAAGGCTCTGTTAGTCATATTTGTCAAGTATTAAATTTGGTCCAGATGGGAGTCAACGTTGGTAGTCAAACCTCCAGCTCTCTCTCTCTCTCTCACTCCATCTCTCTCCAGACGTCAGACCTGACCGCGGCGGGCTTCACTCTGAGCGCCATCGACCGCACCATGGTGGAGGCATTCTCCCACCAGATCTTCTGTGTCGGCTTTGTGCACGCCGACCCCCACCCGGGGAACCTGCTGGTGCGCCAGGACCCCTCCTCCTCCAGATCCCCCAGCGGGCGGCACCAGCTCGTGCTGATAGACCACGGCCTCTACGAGCGACTGACGGAGGAGCGGAGGGTGGCGCTGTGTCGATTCTATCGGGCGGTGGTGTTGAGGGATGAAGCCGTGATGCGGGAGAGTGCTCTGGCCTTGGGGATTGATGGTGGGTCTTGTGGTGTGACTGGGATGTAGGAAAGTGTGTTGGGGTTGATAGTGGGTCTTGTGGTGTGACTGGGATGTAGGAGAGTGTGTTGGGGTTGATGGTGGGTCTTGTGGGGTGACTGGGATGTAGGAGAGTGTGTTGGGGTTGATGGTGGGTCTTGTGGTGTGACTGGGATGTAGGAGAGTGTGTTGGGGTTGATGATGGGTCTTGTGGTGTGACTGGGATGTAGGAGAGTGTGTTGGGGTTGATGGTGGGTCTTGTGGGGTGACTGGGGTGTATTATCAAAATGATGTTCCACCAGCATTCAATTAATGTGTAATTTGTACTCTTGTATGATGCATTTCTAGCGCCTGTCTATTTAGCAATATATACGTTCTACTAATATTAATAAATTATTTTTAAGCAAGCACCTAAATAATTTATTTACCGGAAAGTGTAGGTATGTAAATGATAAAGGTTTTTAGTTTTTTTTGTTCGTTCATATACAGAACGACAATAGAAACTACAATTATCTCTGTTTTGAAATTGAAAAATGAATTATAATATTAAAAATATCGTAATTTGTAGCTTAGTTGTTTGCAGTAATATTGTTGTTTATATATATATATATATATTTTATTTAATATATTTATATATATTAATTATATGTTTTTTATAACTGAGTCTTTGTTTTGTTTTTATTTAATCCTAGCAACTGACAAATGAACAGGATGTATATTGGAAACTAATTAAAAAGTCGCATGGCTCGACACATTTTTAATAACATTTTTATTATTCATATTATGTAATGCAATAATGTTGTTTTTGGTTCCATCGAAACGATGTGGTAGTTTAGTAAATTTGAAATATTTAAAGTATTTTTCATTTATTTTACATACCTAACATGAAATATAGCTAACTTGTTGATGTACCGCTATGGTCCCCTAACATCATCCCCTCTTCCATCACACCCTCCCTCCATCACACCACCATCGTCACCATCACCACAACGTCAACCCAGACTGGAAGACCTTCTCCGAGATCATTCTCCAGCGTCCCTTCCAACGTGGCGGCCTCAAGATCCCCTCCCGACTCTCCGCCGAAGACATCGTCTACATGCGGCAGACGGCCAGTCACAATTTCGACCGAATCATGGTCACTCTCAGGCAGATGCCCTCCTCGATGCTCCTTTTCATCAGGCATGTGTATCGATTGCTATATTTTTATGGTTGATATTGTTTTTGCGGAGACTGCAGCAAATTTGGTGCATTATTTAATAATTAAAAACTTGAAACACGACGCTTAAATTGTGCCTTAAAAGGATCTTAAGTAGTCTTTTCTGTTTTAGAGTATGACAGATTTCTTGTTTAAACGGAAATATAGCTTTTCAGTAATTTAAATAATATTATTGTGGGTATTTCAATATTTAATAATGTAGAATACATCGATATAAAATTCATACCTTAATGACAACACAAAAGTTTGTACTTGTTGTTCTTGTAATTTTGGTGTATTATTTAAATTACAGAATTTTGGTATACATCATTTTCTTATTGGTCAACATACAATAGCTATGTTCTTCTGTCTCCAGAAATCTGAACATCACCCGAGCAATATGTCGTGCCCATGGTGACCAGATTGACCGCTACACAATCATGGCAATGAGGTAAGTTGGATATTTAAGATTAGGTCTTTATTCTATAAATTTATATCTTCACTATATTGGGCATTAGTAGTATAGGAAGGTAGACTTCTATAACGTTCAACATTTTTTGAAGAATTTGTTAAGCAAATTCTTTATGTTGTATCCGTACTCTGAGATATTGATAGTATTGCATATGTATTGATATGTTGCAGATCTGGTTATATTGTAACGTATTTCCATATTTGTATACATGTTTTAGGGTGTTGTAAGCTTAAATATGCTTTTTTAATAGTTTTTTTGTTGAAAAATTTATAATTTCGTATATTATTTTTTAAATGTCAGCCTCCCAAAATTAATTTGTTTTATTAACTTACTTGAATTTTTTCATTAATGATCTACTCTCTGCGACTACTTCTTATTTTTCAGATTGTGGATTAGACAGTGCATTTACTCTTTGTATTTATTTGTACTCCATAGATGCATACAAGATGCAATTGTAAGATAATTTATTGTTTATTGTACGGAAAAAAATTCTTAGGGTAACCAGGTCTGCTGTTTTAACCGAGAAAGTAGGATTTAAAACTGTCAAAAAAAGAAGATCAACCAAAAATACGTACATTATTAAAGTACTACAATTGTTCGGACAGTAAAAGATGAGCTTATTTTTCTCCTTCCAGTGCTATCTCCGGTGTCCACTTGAACGACCGGAACATTTCCATGTCCACCTCCTTTCGTATCTACATGGAGCGAACTCACTTAAAGCTGCGCTTACGGTATGCTGAATGCGTAATTGATATATTTTGCACTCATTGTATCTCTGCTTATTGTAATAATATACAATAAGGTTACTTTTGCAATTGTAAAATTATTTTGTATTTAAATTTGTAGTGAGTCACTTTAAGAAAGTTCAAAAATCAGTTATGAATGGAGTCTAACTTCTATTGGAAACTTTATTTATCGTATATGTATGACTTCAATTTATATTTAGTATTGAATTCTTAAAATGTATAAATGGTAACAGTTCAAATAATTAGTCTGTTAAGATCTATACTCTATTTTGTTTAAGCTAAATATTTAGATTATTACTTGCGTCTATTCTTCGAAACAGTAGAAAATGATAATTTCATTTTTTAAATGTTTTAATTTAAAATCATAGAGGGAGTAGTGTTTTATATGAATCTATGAATATGAATTTTTCAAACATGAAAGCACTGATATATCTATGGCCAATTTAAAATTTACTATGTTACTGTATATTCTATATGATTTCCTAAAATATATCAGTAAACTCTTCTAATTAAACATTTAGTCCCGTTCTGTGAAACATTTTATCATCGTGTTATTTTGTCGTGTTTCCTCTCTATTGGAGCAGATTGGAGAGAACTATGCTCTGGTTCGGCGGTATATACTTCCGCATTCTGGGCCTCTTCAACAGAGCCCCCTCCATGGCCCAGATTGAGGAGGTGACTCGCTCCATCCAACAGTCGGCACCTCCAGCCCTCCTCTCCTCCTCTACCGCCACCTCCTGACCTTGACCTGGCTCTGTCGATCCCTCCTTCACGGATGATGAGTCATCACCACGTCTACCGATCGATAGGCTCACTTCAAGCAACAGCTGTCGGCATATCGCGTCACCTGACTAACTCTATCGATCTACCTTGACCATCCTGATGAGTCATCACATTGAACGATTGGTCGATAGTCTTGTGTTGTTGTTCTTAGAGTTGATATCTTACAGTCTTGACTTTGCTCTCAGTCTCCCGGGTATAAAGCTATCTCTGTTTTGTCGCCATGTATTACGTGCCACTTCCTGTGATTTTTTAGTGTTTTTTAGAGTATTTTGATTTATTCTGTTTTAAATATATATTTATTGAAAAATGTATTATTGTGTTCTTCTCACTTTTGAAAATCATATTAGTTGTTTCTTTATGTTTGTTTGGTAATGCTTTTATTTTGGATTGCGCAAAATTATAATAATATTAAAATGAACGGTATAAAGCAATAGCACTGGAAAGTAGCAATATTTTACTGGTGCAAAGGCGCACCATAATTTTACATTTTATAGAAATTACCAATTTAGATGCAAAATAATTGGTTAAACATAATTTGTTTGTAACTTGCTTATTATTATAAGCAAAGTATGATTGTACCAAATCACATAAGTCTCATTTAAGACAAAAAGCCTATTCTTTCAAGCATTAAAGCCAAATCCTTCGTATTATTTGCTTATAATGAAGACGATTATTAGTCTAGTCTACTGGTTTGGTAAGCAGAAGTAAGATTCATTGCACCGAAACAATTGCTGCTAAAAGATCAAATTCGTAGAATACATTGCGTATTTCACTACAATTAATTTGTTTGAAAATGTAATGTTTGGTCAATTTGGATTATTTATTTGGTTGTATGGTGTTGTAAGCGGATTCCACTATATTCTTAAAAAATGTCACAAAGAATCCCTATTTTTAATGTTATTTAATTTAGTCTTTCAATCAATATTTATGTGTGCTAATTACCCATTTTTTAAAACACATTTCTTGAAAGACATAATATTTTTTCTATTACTTATTAATTTTAGATTAATGTAAAAACATAGAAATGCTGGACTGTCTACAGCTTAATATAACGATATAGATTTGCCTTGTCCATCCTGTTATTGTTTTTCATTCTCTTTATATTTGGATAATATTGTGAGGAATACATTTTAAGAATTTGTGAAATAATACAAAATCTCATTTGATAACTAACTAGTTCATAATTTAAATGTGTCTGAGAAACGGCCGTTATTCGTCGCTAATTTTCTTCACTTTTTATAACGAATTTTTGTTAAACATGGCTGAAATATCATTAAACTTTTATATATGTTGTGAGTCAATGTGATTACGAAAGAGTCATATGTGAACGTCGGTTTCACGAAAACCAGTTTGACAAGGGCTTTGTATCCCCTTTCTATCTATTGTATCACAGTAGTATAAGAAGAGTCGATTCTGACTCACTTATAAATAGATTTATGAGTCATGGCTAAAAATAGATAATGACACATACGCCTCCCCCCCAAATATACAATTCAATTTAAAAGGGGGAGGGGTATGTGTCATGATTTATTTTTAGCCATGACTCATAAATCTATGTATAAGTGAGTCAGAATCGACTCTTCTTATTCTACTTATCACCTCTGCCCCTGCAGTTCCAGGTCTACTCCGAGAACTGCCGACCGTCTGAATGGGAGTGCTCGGACTCTGGAGTTTGCTGCGATCGGTGAAACAGCCGGTCGACCTCGAGTCACTCGAGGGGAAAATACTTGCCATTGGTGAGGGGCTGGGCGGATTGAATCTCCACCATTATTGCCTTACAATGTTGAGCAAATTTACATCTTATTTTAGAATATTGTAGGTACTACTCATAAAATAGACGTTTATTACCGAATTTTACAAAAATACTTAAACATTGCTCTGTGTTTTCGGATAGTACGGTAATATTTAATAACATGAATATATTGTAAGTAATATAATGATCTTGTTATAGATCAAGCAAGTGTCTAAATATTGTATTTTACGTTAAATAATTTATATAACATATTTAATTTAGCAAAATAATATTTAATACTAAGCTTATTGTGCGAGTAATGAAACAGTTGATGAGTGGGTTAAAAAGTATTAATTATTTTGTGTAAATAATATGTATGTGTACAATACAACAACAATACTACACTCATTCCATTCTGAGTATGCAAACAGACACAGATGTGATGTGGTGCTGTTTCTTGAGATTAACAAATTTTGATAATCAAAAGGTCGAAGTTAGCGTAACATGACCCACTTCTAGAACTGAGCTGCTGATGACCTTGACCTAGTTTATCCACCGCTCTAATTGGTCCCTTACAGACGTGAGCATCTGGCTCAACCAGGCCATGAAGTCGGACAACCCCTCGTCCAACGCGCATCTGCAGACGCTGTTCTTTCGGATCTGCAAGCTGCTCCATTACAGGATCAAGCCGGTCTTTGTCTACGATGGGACGGCTCCGGCCCTCAAGCGGGTTACCCTGGTGAGTCATTAATGCAGCGCTGTTCTCCTCTCCTCTCACACTGTGATTCATTCTGTCCGGCGGCGTTACCACATAATAGTTATTCATGGTTTTAAGGATTTTACTTAAAGTCGCAGAATTTTAACATTTTCCATAAAGTGGTGCATTTTAAAGATTTTCTGAAAAGTCATGGATTTTAATTTTCTCCCAAAAAATCGTAGATTTTAAAGATTTTCTGGAAATAACGGATTTTATAAATTTCCCTAAATGTCAAGGATTTGTATTATTCTAAAATATATCAACATTTATGATGAATACAAATCACCTATATATTATCCAGGCCAACTAATGTACTGGATGTAATGTATTTTATTTTGTGCTATTTCGTATTCTTCTTTTTACTGTTCAAATAGAAATTCACTGAAAAATGCGGAGACCTCTATATTATTCTAAATAACTTTGTGTACGAATTTTAATATCGCTATAATTTACATTTTATATAAAATATATATAAAATGTAGAAGTATTTCACCTAGATATGTTTTGATATTTTAATATATTTATCGGGATACATTAGACAGATACTGTAATTTTAGGTAGAATCATTGAAAAGTCATTTTATTTTTTTATTCTTTTACGAAAGTTGGGACACGAAATAATCTTGGTGGTCAAGAAGAGCATAATTAATATAATATATAATTATATTATAATAATATAATATTAATAAGTACACTACGAGGAGGGATTACCAGAGACAGCCAGGCACCTGCTACTTGAATGCGTTGCATGGAATATACAACGTGTCAATATGT
>JAUZND010035481.1:0-22048 GCA_034780555.1 Coelogynopora nodosa
GTGTCCATGCTGTCAAAGAAACATGATATCCCTTTTACAGAAACTTTATTCCTTTTTTAAGGAAACAGAATATATCCCTTTTAAAAATATCCCATAAAATAAATTTATTAAATATTTTACCACATAGTTAAATATATTGAGTGGCGGGATAATAATAACAAAAAATAATTGCTTTTGTATAGTTTAGATACAGTATACTACATTATAAAGTATTACTATATGCATATATTCATAATGGTATCAGAACAATTACAATAGTAACTGATTCAACTTATAACCTCTTCATATCAAGGCTGAGAAATAAATAAATATTTTCATTTATAATATGTGTTCTGTTTCAATTATAATATACATTAATGATATAAATAATTTGTTGAGTTTGTAATTGCTTTTTAGCTGTGCTATACTAAATATATAAACTAAATTTGAAACTGACCAACTTCAATTAGTAAATGACTGTTTATTAATTGGTTTAAAATGCCAAAAATATCCTTTGTAGGTATTTTCATTAATTTGGTTCAGTATAAAATGAAAATCATATACTTGTAAGTATTATTATTTAATGACTTGACTACAGAATGATTATCAAATATATAAATGTCATGCTTATAATTATTAATTTAATTTACATAAACAAAATTATCCTGTCCAGTTTTTGACGTAGCAAAGTTAATTGTTTCATATAAAACTATATTTTTAATATTGATAATAGATAGTAATAGTCAGATATATACAGTGGCGGCCAAAAGTATTGCACCATTGATAAAAATTTCCCTTATTTTTTCTCATTTTTTTCTGTTTTTATATATTGTAATATACTATTTCAAATTCTTATGTAAGTTTATCTGTTATGCTTGGTATGTAGATTGCGAGTTTTTCTAATGATTTTAAAATAAATTTGAGTTAATTTTCCATAAAGGCAAGACATTTATATTCAATATTAAAGATATGCATAATTAGGAAAAATATTGATTTTTACTTCTCTACAAACATACAATATAATGTATTTGTGTCTATCTGTACATAACTGGGTTGTAAGCTAATCTATTAGACATTAAACGATATAGGTACAGCCTTCATCCACAGGCATGCTGTCAAAAATCCTTTTGCCACAGCTCCTGAAATCAAGGTAGAATTAAACAGTTTTGGACAGAACGTATCACTGACAACAATCAAGAGGCACTTGCAATCATCTTTTGCATCTCCCACGCAGAAACCTCTCCTCACTCAAAATATTTGCAACGAAAATGGTTGGCATTCTGCCAACAGTACTGAGATTAGGGTGTCGAAGAATGGATTGCTTCAGTCATCATGGACGCAGGGCCCTTACCTTACTAGAAAAAAACGAGAAAATTCTGTTTGCTACATCCAGATCCTGGAAGAAAAACTCGCCATGTTCATGAACATTTCGGGGTGCACAGTCTTCCAACAGGACAGTGCACCATGCCACAGGTCGAAGGCATCACTGAAGTGGTTTGACGACAATGGTGTTCAACTTCTGGATTGGCCAGGGAACAGCCTTGATTTAAATCACATCGAAAATTTGTGGGAGATTGTGAAATAGAAAATCGAGAGGAGGCAACTGACAATGGTGACAGAGCTCATGGCTGAAATTAAATACGTGTGGACTATGGAAATCACAAAAGAGGTGTGCAGAACCTGGTGAAGAGCATGCCCCGACGCATCCAGTTAGTTTTGAAAAATAAAAGGTATTCTTGTAAATATTGATGTATAAAATTGACTATAAATTGACTAACCTTGAACAATTTTGTACATATTCAAAGGTTTAATGATTCTATGAATATATCTTTAATATTGAATATAAATGTCTTGCCTTAATGGAAAATGAACTCAATTTTTTTTTAGATCATTAGAAAAACTCGCAATCTACATATCAAGCATAAAAAATACACTTAAATAAGAATTTAAAATAGTATATTACAATATATAATAACGGAAATTTCATTGATGGTGCAATACTTTTGGCCGCCACTGTATATAGTAATTTATGATATGATAAGGTTATAAGTTGCACAGTATTCATTAATAATATTTGATTAATAATTTATTATTTTATCACATATTCTATCATTATTAAAATTACATATTTAATGGTTAGTACTATTGACATGACTGCAGTATTATTAGCTGGAATTATTATTTACACAGTAACTGCAAATGTGAAATGATTATCTAGTAATATGCTTTCAAGAATGTCAATAATTTTTTTCATGTAGGTCTTAAATATATTTAAAACAATTAGGTACAAAAAATAATTACTTTAACATCATTTTATATCTTTATAATATTGTCCATTGAATTCATATAAGACTTATATATTGCTATATCTGCATATTACCACAATCATATTAACAATAATAATTCCAGCTAATGAGACTACAGTTGTTCCATGTGCAATGTAGTATTTTAATTTATAAAACCTCTAAATTACATCAAATAAATATGCATTTAATATCCACATGTGATATAGTATTTTAATTAATAAAGCTTCTAAATGAATTAAAGAGCTTTATTACATATGGATATTAAATATACATTAATTCAATGTAATTTAGTATGCCATCTGAACAGTATCAAAACCTCTGTGTTATACATGAACTTCCATCATTTACATTCAGTTCGTTTAGAACATTTTCTTTTAGCTATAAAACTGTGTGTGTTTTATTTAGATATAATTGTGTGTAATATAAATAATATGTAAGTTACACCAGTAGTATAAAATATAATCAGTGTATATGTTTATCAATGAAAATATCAGCTACATCAAAAGTTGTGTGTTCTATACTAATTGACCATGTTTTATACCAATTAACCATGTGTTATAACAAATGTGTCAATTTGGGCATTATACCAATACACACATATATTTGTGTGCTACACCAGCATAAAGTGTTTTATACCGAATGCTGCCTTCTGATTGACTAATCGATTTGTTTACAATTTTCAGCAGCTTATAATAATATTTTATCTTATACATTTATAGGTACAATTTGTCACTTTTAACACCAATAACTGTAGGCCCTACTGACTGAAGGGAATACACTAATACTTACATTGAAAAAGTTTACATACAATATTTTATAAATTCCTACAAATAGTTCTAATCTCAGACAATTAAGCAGCAACATAGTAACTGCAGCACTTGTCATAATAAATGGTATATGTATATTTTAGTAATGTTTTGTATTTGGTATACTATTTCCAGCTATAATACAAGTATATTTATTCTATTGACAATAATTTGTACCATATGTAATTATATATTAAATTAGAATTTCTTAAATAAATTTATGTAATGCAATTTGCATTTATAATGACAGTCTTTAAATTCAGCTAAGTAAGAAACATCCAATCAAAATATATTGTATGTATTGATTCATGAATCATTTTATTTTTGACAATATTACTAAAAGTTATATGTATTTAAAGCTAGATTCATAATGAATATAATGTTAAAAATACTAAATAATAGATTTTTTTATCATTATATAATCAAAGTTCTACTGGAATAAATTTATGATCAAAATAAAGTCATCAAAAACTATAAGTAAATCGCTTAGCCAAACAGAAAATGCTATTTGGTATAACACAACTTTATTCTGGTGTAGCACACAAATATGTATTAGTATAATGCACCAATTTACACATTTGGTATAACACGTGGTTAATTGGTATAACACAAAACTGTTGGTATAGCTCACATATTCGTTTATTAACATACACATTATATTTCATACCACTGGTGTAACTCACATATTATTTATATAATGTGCACCCATATTTTGATGACAATAGTTTTTATACTGGTTGGACAGTATTATTTTGAGGCTTTATTAATCAAAATGCTATATTGTGCATGGCTATTATATATATTTACATTATTTTGATATAATTTAGAAACTTCATTAATTAAATCCTATATTGCATATGGTCTATAGACATAATAATGTAACATAATTATTTATATAATAAAATAATAAATTTCATTAATCATATATGTTATATATATAAGCATATAATAATAGTTTATCATGTTTTATGTCATTATAATATATAAGCTTATAACAATTATTTTTTAGATCAACATTTTAAAAAATAGCATATTTTTGTTTAACTGCATGGACAATTTTAATTTAAAACCAAACTGTTTTTATGAGTAGGTAAACATTTTTTAAAACTACTATTCTAAAAAAATTGAAACTTGCACATAATCAACAGTACCATATAATTAAAGTATACTGAATATATTTATTGTCTATAACCAATACCCTTAATACTGTTTTTTGTATATGAATCAACACGCCGTACACCAGTGTATCATTGTACACTGGTTTCTCCCATGATTGGTTAATCTAAAGATAAAACCTACTGTACATAACATTAATATTATTAGGTTCATCCTATTTTGTACATAATTTCAGAAATTAAGGTTCTTCCACTGACACTACAATCTATCTTATAAAACTAGATCTAGTTATACATAAGGATTTATGTCACATTGATCTGTTTAAGTTTGTTCTTATGGATTCATTTAATGTATCATCAATAAACATGTATATTTCGTAATTATGAAAAACAAAAGTACGTAGTTTTTATATTATTTAATTTTTTTCTTTGACATAAAAAATAAATAAATAATTCAACTTTTCATTGCAAACGTTTGTGGTACACTGGTGTAATATATAAGTATTCAATATAAATAGTATGTAATAAGTAGTAAACACAAATATAATAGTATTCATTGTGAAATTCAATAAATTACCTTCAAATTTGGTCAAAGTTAACTTTTTTATTAGTTTAGCATCATAACAACAATTGTTCTTAACTCTCCCTAATTTCCAACAGCATCCATTTCATAATGTATTAGTGTACTTGTGGCAAAAATTTATATAATTATAAATTCTTGATGTTGTTATCAAAAGGCTTTTAGTAGCAGAATATTGACAACAAAACAATTTTAAAATTCAAAATATTGAGCTATATAAAATTATACAGCACATTGTTGAGTTTTTAAGAATATCAATTTTGGAAAAATAATAAATATAAAGTAGTTTCTACACCATATTTGTATCAACAAGCATTCACCAAACAAGACAAAAACAAGTATAACACAACAAATCTTAAGTATTCTTTGTGCATAATGCAATAAGCCTAAACATGATAAGATGGTAAGCCTTGCCTATGGAACATACTGAGACAGAATAATAAAAATGAACACCAAAGGTCATTGAAACCATAACTCAGGTCAGGTTGACCATAACCATTGGTCAGTTTTTGTCATGGTTTAACCAATTTTAGCACATGCAAACATTACACTTCTCATAACAAACAATGTATGTAAGCTTCTCTATTATGTAA
Source organism: Coelogynopora nodosa (assembly GCA_034780555.1). Lineage (NCBI taxonomy): Eukaryota > Metazoa > Platyhelminthes > Proseriata > Coelogynoporidae > Coelogynopora > Coelogynopora nodosa. Next base: position 5,380 of record JAUZND010035481.1, read on the forward strand.
AGTGTTATGAGAACATTATATTTTGGAAATAATTATTTCATAATATTTGAACCAATGATTATTGTAATTAATAAAAGCAATATAATGTCCATCATCATTGAAAGTACCAGTATGCCATATTTATAATACCAAAAGAAAGTAAATATGTTTAGAAACATTAATTTATGGAAGTCAAACAGTAGATCAACAATAACATTTTATTAATTCTACCTAACCTGGTAGTATTAAATTGGTTATTTAACGTTGAAAGAATTTTAGGGGGGAAATTAATGTGAGTAGTAATTACATAAAGTTTATTACACTTTAAACATGTTTTATATCTAATAGTAGAGATTACTTGTAAAACATAGAAATAAATATATTTTTTATATTCAAGGAACTGCAATATTGTTAAAGAAAAATTGAAATGTAACTAAAAAGTTGAATTTGTTAAATTTAATTTTTTTGTCATCTAGCATAAATCAAATCTACTTATCACTACCTATCAGAGTTAAGTTTCTGCTACCTTTTTGAAATATACTTGAATCTGGGCATTTAAACTCAGTTATCTCTAAATTTAAAGACAAAACAATTAAAATCTGCATACATTTTACCATTCTTATAAGATTATATTAATTACTAGTAAATAAATGTAACTGTTCATGTTTATTCATATATACTCATATATTTCATCATATAAAAAAGACTTATTTATTATAAAAAAATATTTATTACATACATCATTTGTTATTTTCTCAAAACACACAATTTTAATTGAGTTTGCATTATTATATTTTTAACTTGCTCTACCATGGTTAATGTATTTTTTGCTGATTTAAATATTCACTGCTATGTTCAGTACTTTGAATTAAAAGCGATCTCCGAAAACCAAGAAAACTTAAGATTAAATTAATAACTTATCTGAACAAATTAGATATGCTCAGTAACAAATCTCAAATATTTTGCTCAAGTCTTTAACTTTACCTATTATTCTGCTCCTACTTTTTATTTTGCATGCATTTTATTGAAGGGTGCATACAAAAAATTGTTAGGCCAAAAAGTGAAATTTTTCACAGTAATTTTTACAGTAATAAACATTATGACTTATTGATCTTTATAATTCTTCTGAGATTCAATTTTAATTTCACAGTTCATTAAAAATTTTGGATCATTTTGATTTTCTATAACTTGTATTTTCTGCACGGCAGTGTAGGTTAATGGGTAGCCCAGCCATTCTACTAGAATCTTCTATATTATGCATTCCAGTATTAAATAACAATGTTTATTAATAAGTTAAATTTTTATAATATATATATATATTTAACTTTTTTGCTAAGTATATTTGTGTTTTAAAATGCAGGAAATCATAACTGTAATCATAATTTTCTTTTTATTTATTTGCAGTATGATAAAATGGTAAGCAATGAACAATTCATTTCAAATAATACCATTGATGAACAATTGTACCAAGCAATCAAAGGGGGTACTTTCCCTTTGCATGTAGTCTCCCTAATTGCCTTTATTGGTTGGATTATTTATATCAGCTTCTATAATTCAAGATTATTTGGAGTGGTGGTATCAGCATTTTTGCGAAGATTTGTCAAGAAATATCACATCAAATTTGGTAAAAAAATATATTTTAATTATATCCAATATTTTTTGTGTTTAGCCTACATGTGAATATATGTATTATCGATAATTTTTATAATTTTACAAATTAGTATAGTTAACTAATATTTACTTATTTCTTTTATCATTTATGACTGATTTATTATTTCTATTAGTTTAATTACATAAATATTAGTTAGAAAATAAAATAAAACAAAATAGTTTTTCATCACTTTTAATTTTTATGTATGAATTTAAAATATGATTTTTATTTTTAATGAAAATGTACAAACACTGATAACTGCTGTTTAAGTGACTTTTAATTTGTCCTACTACATTTTGACATAATTGTGAGTTGAATTTTGGAGACTGTTCACATCTTTTCAAACTCTTAATAAGTGTTTATTGAGTTAATTTTAAGTTGTGGCACAGTTTTTATCACATTATGGTAACCAGACCAATTTTATAGAGAGGGTGAATGGAGTTAATGTCTGATTTACCCTTCAGGTTCGATATCAGTGTCTGCATTGTCGGGAAAGTTGATGTTTCGGGATCTGCTTATAGTAACTGATGATTATACTGTTCACTGTCATGATATCGTCATTATCTTCAATTATTGGAAGTCGTTCAATCCCACACGGAAATGTAAGTTTTTACTACAAGTTTTATTAAATTTGTGTAAAATGGAATTTTGTTATTTTTCACATCAAATAAAAATTTTCAATATTGCTGGGTGTATTTGTAATATGTTACAATGGATTATATCATCTTAGCAATTAATAAAATGTGAAATCGTCTGATGTAACTATTTTATAACTTAGCAGAAATAGAAAGGAAAGTAATTTAGTTTATTAAAATATATATTATGTAATTTTATTTCTCATTTTATATTGGACAATTAATATTTTTATTATATAAATTAGTGTAATTTACGCATAGTTTATTTTATAATTTTTAAATAATTATATTATTTATTTCTATATAATTCAAATTGATAATTAAGTAAAAAATAAGTTTATTTAATTCCCCTGATCGATGTTTTTTTCTTCTTCACAAATTACCTTGAATATAAACCACCATTTCCCAATTTATGATGTATTTTCCATTTATATACAATAATCATGAATAAATCAGTAAAGATCTTCAGTTATATCAATCATCTGATATTGTTTTATTTATCCATTATCTATACCAATATTGTGGTTATTATAACTACATAGTCGTAAGAAATATGTGAATAGTAACATCAAAAGAACACATCAAAAGTAACACAAAAAAAATAAAAATAATCATCAGTAAAAAGAACTTACTAGATGACACTTGTAACATTACTCTTAGTTATTTAATTATATTTTATTATTAATGATAGTAAAAACGTGTTAAGCAAAATTCGAAAAGTCTAAATGATGAATCACTTAAAAAATAACTTAGTAGTGCATTTCTTATTGTATTCAATAATTATTGTCGAGTTGTAGCAGGTACAGTTGAAATATTTGTAATGGAACTTAAGTCGTGTCAATATTGTGCAGTGTACTACTTTGACCAGTTATAGCCAGAGTAAGCAATAGATTACAACATCTGCTTTTATCGTTTTTCGGCATACTAGGCTATTATTAAATATAACATAAATCAGAAGTGTGTAATGGAAGTGTTAACGTAGACATACTCTGCCACTGCCGATCAGCAAGTCTATGTACTTATGTCTCCGCTAACAAAATCTATTAAAGACAATGTTGTTGCTGTCAACCTGGTTATGTTTGGTAGTTTATGTGTATCGTTTGTTTTTGGATTGTGCTATAACAAATCCTGACACTATATTTAGAATTGTTAAATACATTCGTCTATATACTTTTTAATAATTATTTCAACAACATTATAATTGGTGAAATCCTTTTGTTCGATAATATTTATTTTTCATAATTCCATGCACTCTAAGAGCTTATAGTTATTTACATTGACAACGTGTATGTGTTTTATTTCAAATTGTTATTATCATTTTTGCGTTCCTCTGTTTAAGTAACAGCATTATATTATAACCACAGTGATTTTTAGATAGTTTTAGAGACGTTTATCATTACCGTTAGGTAAGGTTAAAAGCTGGTAATATATTATTTATATAATATGGGTAATCACCATGGTGCAGTAAAATAGAAAAACACATGTGTTGTATTATATATTATTGAATAGGATTAATTTGTTATTTGTTAATATTTAGATATTATTTAATAATATTTTAATTAATATTATAGTTTATTTTGTGACAACATTTGTTTATTCTATGTTAAATATATCAATTTTCAAAAAATGTTGCATTGTTGAATTTTAAATTGAAAGTCAAACATTTCTTTTTTATTTGTTATAATTTATGTATTGTTTTTTACAGTAAAAAATGTATTTTATGTCATTTTTAAATGATATAATTAGGGTTTTTTAAAAGCATTCGTTAATTTTATTAACAATATATATTTAATTTTAGATTGATTATTAATTACGCTTTATAATCCTATGAAGACAGACCAAAGATTAACATGTTTTTATCTGAACCTCTATCATTCCTGCCATACTTCTCTCCATCATTCTCACTACTATTTCTCTCAGGGGAACCACAGGAGCGATGTCTGCAGTTCTACATGTTTGGCCTGGACGTCCACCTCTACAATCGTGCCAAAGTCTACGACGACCTCAAGATCCTGTTTGCCAGTCAGCGACCCAGAGCGCCTCCACGCTCCAGGAAGAAGAGGGGCGCCTCCTCTGTGGATCCCATTGAACTACAGGAGCTCGATCCGGAGGAGAACACAAGGTGGGGAGACTTCTCTGTTCCATTGTTATTCTATAGATCATTTATTTGGACACTTGACTTGTGTAGAGATCAATGTGATCATATCTACAAAAAATGCTATACTAAAGAGCCAATAAATTACATTACCTGTTTAGTGGAGAATTAGGAACTGGCAAACTTTAGATTTGTAGACTTTGTGTGGCGCCCTAAACTATTTTTTATATGTACCTACGCAACAAATCCAGTTGTGGAATTCTAAATGTAGACTTTTACTAATCTAACAGCGATAGTTTCATAGTGAGGCCTTTTGATTTGTTCGCTCACTGCAAAGCTGCATGATTTAACCACTTTAGCCCGGTGTCACGTATGTGTATAGATGACATGAAAATAATTGATTAGTGGCATACAAATTATTTTTATTGGAGCGCATTGTTATGGGGAGGTAAGTAAGCAGGTAGCTATTGCTTGTTCCCGACCGATGCAAACAGGGTGCTCTGTGCTACTTGCTGCCACAGCCTCTTCTCTCTCCCCTGTGTGTATGAATGCTGTCTCATCAAATATTATAATGTTACCCTATAATGTATTCTTTCCTCATTTTATTATAACAGGTATATGTAAGATCTGCCTGAATTTTCACTTCATAGTTTGTATAATTGTATTATGTCTAACTTTTCAAACAAGAAATAAATTGAGTTGGTAGTAAAAAATCTAGAATTGTAAACGCATACATTCGAAAAATTTTCATAGCATAAAAATTAATATATTGATTGCTCGAAAATTGCTCAGGCGTATTTGGAAAATGCACATCTTCACTTATATGTGCAGATAAAGTATCAACTACATTATAAACTAAAGGTGACACACTGCTTTGATAGATGTTCAAAGCATCGCCGATTCTATTTTGAAAGTCATTTGTTGCTAAATATCGCAGAGTGACACATTTGTATTACAGAGGAATTTAGATAACTCTCAACTCCTGACGAATTACTGGTGGGTGGAGTCGATGTTTTTTGTAAACATCTAAATCAGATAATGAACTATTAAGGGGATCTTTAAATAATTTACATATTATCTTTTTTGTAAGTCATCTAAATTAAGAAAATGAGCCATTATCACATACAATAAATGAGCTCAATACAAAAATTAGACTGCCCTAAGCACACTAACTATTTTCATACAAATCTAATTGGTTTACTCTGTCTAAATATTGCGTGCATACCAAACGTATAATTCTAAACTCCTATCATTACCATTGAAATAATTTACTAGTCGGATATAGCAAATCTAATTTGCCTGCATACCAACAGCAAGAGTTCTAATCTAATCGTAGACTTCTACAAATCTAAATCAACAAATCTAAAGATAGAAGTCTACGCTCGCCTGCATACCGATTTAAGCAGTTCTAGATTTAGAGTTCTAGAGTTCCACATATTTTGTAGACTTCTACAAATCTAGCCCTGCGTGCATACGGCCTCAGTTTATTATTTATTTATCATTTGTCACCATTTGAATTACTAAAGCCCAATTTGCTAAAGCACTAATTTTCTCTAAACCGGACGAGTTGTATTGCATTCAGCTCATCTGACTTATCTGGCGTAAGTAAATGTTACTAAAATGATTAGAAAACGGCGATTCCTTCTATATCATTATTTTTTTCAAAGTTGTACTAAAAATAAGTGACACAATCACTATAATTGCAGAAAACCTCCAGTCGGTGAATTCAATGACCGCGGCAACTGGAACTGGCGAGATCTCTTTCCTATAATCAAATTCGACATCAACATGGTGAGTACAACACATTTTTCGTCACAACAATCGTTGAGTCTAGTCAATCAGTACCAATCTCATATGTTCGCACCGCACCCTACTCCAGGGGAAGCTGTGCTTTGGCAACAGTCTGATCCCGAACGCCTTCTGTCTGACGGCGGACAAGCTGCTTATGCAGTACGGCACTCGGGAGGCGCGCTACAAGTTCGACCGGTTCCAGCACTACGTCGAGTGCCAGTACAGCAGTCTGGTAGGCACCCTGACGCCCACACCCAAGTACAGCGGCCACTACGTGGTGGAGGAGTGAGTATTTAACTCTCTGAGTTTAAGGGGGAGGGGTGGGGGGTGCTTGTTGCACTTTTCATAATATAGGAAGATTATTTGTAATATTGGTAGAAAATTTATGCTAAGAAGTTTGATTATTTGTATAGGTTTTTATTAGATTAAGTTAATTTAATAGCTTTTTAGAGTGTCTTTCTATACATTTAATATTTCCACAGAATTGTTTACTTGTTCTAACAGTTAAAAAAATGTAATGTGAACTCGCATCTTCTAGATCTATATCTATCATTTTAAGAAGATTATCTTTTTTTTGAGTGTCATGAGATACGCACCTGTTAATTATTTCAATAATTCAAGTTCCATGTTTATTGTTCCACCGCTTCAGCCTTCCGCGCAACTTCGGCGATGGCTTCCAAGTCTTTCAGTGGGGAAAAGGAAGATTCCTCTACTTTATGGACGAACCAGGTCCGTTGATTCTTTTATATATATTTAATACCACAATATTTTCGCTAGCACATGTATCAATCCGTTCAGTGTTTGATCATGCATAATGAAAAGTATTATTTCTGTGTATAGGAATTAATTTATCTAAAATATTATATTGTATTAAGTTAACTTTGACAATTTAGGTTTCTTTTTGTAAACATTTTTGTTGATAAATATTTTGGTATTTTGTGTTTCGTAAAATGTTATCAAAAACTATGAGTGTACTTTAATTGAGACCAGCAAAGTTTATTTTTAGACTATTTAAATGCACTTTATTTGACTAAAATGAAACAGACTCCTTTTGAAATTTAAAGGGGTATACAGATTGGTTGCCTCGTTCATGTCACTTATGTTTGCATTCGAGCGTATCATCTGGCGGACAAATTATTTATTAAGTGTTTTTTAGTTTTCCATCTAGCTTTTGTTAGGTGTTCAAATTGCCTATAATTTTCCTTCGTGTTGTTCTATTGTAGTACAATTTTAGCTTTTCTATTTTTAAAAATGTCTCATAAATTTTACTAGTGTAAAGATATCATAATTGAATGACTATCGCTTTTTTTAAATAAGCTGCTACTATTTTTAATTTGTTTAATTACAAATTAATTTTGTTTGTGCAATACAATCAAAAAATAATCTGTTTGTAATTAAATATTTTTCATTAGCATTTGTAATATTCTTTTTTTACGAGAACTGTATCTAAACCCCAATACTTTTATAATTTTCCATTATACGATGTTTTTTCGACAGTAGGCCTATACGCATTACTTTTTAATTATGCCTTACAGTCGAATTAATAAACGAAAAGGAATATATTTTTAAATATTTCGTTAAATATCTACAAAAAAACTACAGTTGCTTCCACATAAGTATGAGTATATCTACGTATATATTTTTATTTCTCATTATATTATATTTAAAATCACTGTGCGTGCTATATGATTAGGTTTAGGGTTATATCCGCCGACGCCCCCGTTTTTTAACTGTCACTTTGTCCCCGACTTCTCTCTCCCGGGTATCCATTCATCCAGGGGTTGTCTCTCTGGAACCAGAATGTGTCCAGATGTCGGACGGCAATGTCTCGGTGAAGCGCACCTTTCCCGAGTGGAAGATTGAGATCAAGGTGACCAGCGACTGCAGGATCAATTATGGGCCCTGGGCCGATCGACAAAGGTGTGTACAGGTTCATTGAAGTCTATTCAATGCTTGCAGGCCTCTCATGAGACCAACATTTTCTCCAAAAAATAGCACAAATAAAAAGAATAAACCAAAATAATAATTAGTCAATTTGAACTTTTAAATTTTACGCATTCTAAAGTGTTTATATTAATTTTTTCCTGTACTATGCACATCATTTATTACCTATGCGGCTTATTTATATACTATACAAAATCTAATATATATCTTATTGTCTATTTCATTGATTTTCACATTTTATTGTGGAAGTAAACATATCTCATAAGATGTATTTGCTTGCTTATTGCAAGATTTCTTTAGTTCTCTGTAGAAAATTTTACATTCATTTTAAGAAATTTTGAATTTAAGAACAATTGTGTTTGAAATTGTGTTAATGTACCTTTTACTAATTAGTAAATTAATTTATATATAATTATATAAATTTATATCGTCGCTGTTTTACATAACTAATGTATCAAATTAATATATGAAAATGATCCAATATATGTATTTTTCATATAATAGAGCCTTCAGAAACGTTATTCAAATTAGACATGTTAGTTGTGCGATATAGCGACAATTTGGCCCATGTGCTCCAAATTGATACACATTATAATATTATGTGCTGTATGTTGGTAGATTTTTTCAGGTGCTTTAATTTTAAATTACCTTAAATAATAGATCTAAATTTTGAAGAAAACTTTTATTTTTCTGCGTTACTTAGTAGATTAATCTATTCAGTTTTTGCTATAATAAATAATAATATAATCCTCTGCTATAATAAATGTCAGATTGAATATTTTTTACAGATTAATTAATTAATAAGTAGATATTAAGCCGAATGATTAACTATGTAATTCAATTTCAAAATTAGTGTTCTGTGTTTATCGAATATTATTCGAAAAATCTATTATCTTGTTTCTGTCAGAAATGCATTATTCAATTCTAACATAATCATGCTTTGATTATCTCATTTTATGAAACGAACGCAGCTTATGTCTTCTTTTATATTTACATCTTACAAATATCAGTGGATAAGTATTTCTATATCATTATCATGATCGAAGCCACCAATACCTGCCTGGTGTTGATACGACTTTGTTGTGGTCTGATTGTGTGTGTCCCCACTCCAGAGAGATCCTCTGGAAGTTCTTCTTCCCCGCGTCCTACGAGACAATGCAGCCCACCCCCGAACCGCAGAACGGCACACTGCGCCAGCACAAGAAGTTAAAGATCATCATGCACACGGACACCAACGCCCAGATTGAGGTCATGTTCGCCCAGGACAAGGTCACTCAGGTGAGCTTCCATTTCCACTACTGCCACTGGGCTGTGTGTTCTTCGTGGATAGCTCGGAGCGAGAAGATGAACGGCCCTGGAAGTTTTACATGTCATGCACAGATTAATTATTTTTCTTTCTTATTTCGCAATTATTGGTTTTTCGGAACACTTGTAACTGAAAATGTTCCCCTTACATTACAACCATGTCGCCAATTATCACATTATAAGCTTTTATTTTATTTTTTATATACTTCTATCTAGAAATTAAAATATGACGTGCAGCTATTTCAAAACTGTAGAAAACATGTGTATTCAACTTTCACGTTATATATTTATTTATAGATATTCTCTATTTTATTCAATATTTAATTTTTTACTTTATATTTAAGTATTCTTAACTTTTAGAAGGATTCATAAACTATTTGTTGGTCATGAATGGTCATAAATAATCATCGATTTTGATAATATTTATATATAAAATGCACGTCTAAATAGCCTAATTATGAATGATATTGTTTTTCTTAAATAATTATTAATAATATATATTTTTTAAATAATAAATACGCTGACACCCTACCCTGTATTTAACTTGTTTTAAGTTTTGCAAATAGCTACATTTTATCAAAATCATTTATTTACCGTGACATTTAATGACATCACAGTTGCCTGAAAATGGCTTCTTCGTGATTATTGCAAAGCACAGACACTTTTTCAAGTCTGAAGAACCAGCCCCGCTCTCATGTTCTCTTCTGCTCTGGCAGGTGATCCATCTGGAGGCGAAGCGCGCCTCCTACTTCAAGGCGACGATCCCCTGGCTGGTGGAGGAGAGGGGCTTCACCACAGTGATCCGGGGTGCTCTGCTCATGCTCGATGGGACGGCATCGCACGTCTGCCGCAACCTCGTCAACGCCGAGATCCTCGACTTCGTGATCAAGGCGAACTACCCGCGCGTCTGGAATGCGCACCAGAGCTGGGACGTGGACTTTGAGATCAAGAACGGCCGGGTTAACATTTTATTCGATCACAAGAAGTACTTCAAGGGTGGGTGAGGATTGGTAGCGACTGACTGCTCGAAATGTCATTTTTGAGTTACGTCGATGTCTTTGCGAAAAATATGAACAGTAGAAAAACAAGGATTTAGCAACTTATAAGTAGACTAATGTAGATTTTTTTAAACAGTTTTCTATGTAATCGCTTTTAAATTTTGAGCAATGAAATATTACATACTGTAGATTGTTACATTCAAATAGTAGGCACTTATTAAAATATTTATTGATTACTTATTATTAAAAAATCACATCCTAAAATATAAGAATATCTTCTTTTTTTAGACTTTATAATATTTTGACTTGGTAGTACTATTTTCTATAAATTCGATTTAAAATTTAGTAAAATTTTCATCAAATATTTCTTAATCCTATAATTAATATAGACATTTTTTTACCATTATCTTTTATAGCATTATATTATTTATTTTTGTTTATTTAAAACTTGGTATTGACCATTATGTAATAAAATAACTTTGGAGGCAAACTTTAAATTAACCAATACATATATTTATTCTCATCTTATCATCTTTATGAATCGCATTAATCGATCTCTCCACCAGCTTGTCTTCACTTGAGCCTCTAATTTCTCTTATAACCCTGCTCGTAGCCATGATTGAGGAATGGTCCCGCGGATCCAGGCCCGATCTCATCTCCTTCGTCCCCTTCACCTACAATATCAACATCGCGGCCGACAACTTCGAGCTGGTCACACTGGCTAACGACTACAACTGGGTCGCTCCCAACTATGAGAATGGTAGGACTGCAGCTGGTCTCTTCAAAGGGGCATCTAATGTTATATGCTATCTATTGCAGACAGAAGAGATCACTTTTATGTTGCGGTTGTCGATTGTCGCCACTTTGTAATCCACTTTCTAGCCACGGTTATCTTCTTATTTGTCAGAATTATTGGTGTTCAGTTGATAACTCGTTTTGTTTAAAATTGAATCATTTTGGAATTTATTGTATACCTGTCCAATACTTTCATTGTTTGGAACCACGGCTGAATATGATAATTTTGATCAATTTAGCGTTTATCTCAGCCACAATAATTGTTTACGGCCAATTGTCAACAATAGGAATTGATTAAATACTTCGACTGATTGTGTAAGAGATGGTGGAGGATGTGAAATGCAGTTCAAGTGTAACACACTATTTTATTGGGCTATTATTAATAATTCCATTTTCACTTTTTAAAACACAGTAACTTGTTTTTCTTTTTTTCCTTTTTATCTCATTGAATTTGGAAAACTATTTCAACTTTGACTGACTAGGCGTACTAAACAGAGGAATGAACATTCGATATATTTGGTTCATAACTTATTGTAGTACTTACTATACTACTACTAAATTATTCTGATCTGTGTTTATAATAGCGCTAAGCTAGTGGACTTAATTATTTAAAGGGATACCTGTTTGCAAGATGTAACAATTATATGCTGAATAAATAAATGGAAGTATTGCTATTTGGCATAGTACTACATATTTTATTCGTTAATATTCTTTCATTGTGCCAAACCATTTGTACTTACGTTGACCTGAGCGCAGTCGCATAATACAATATTATATACGTAGTGATTTTAAAAATGGTAACACCGTATTCTTCTTTTCAGCGCACTTGTCTTTCTTCATCAAAAAGTTAAAGATGGATCTAAAACTGCCCTTCCATGATTTCCTTCCGGATACTGTCGACCTGCCAATTAATATCCACGTATGTTGTCCAACCTGATATCTTTTGTTGTAATGTGTTCTTCATAGTTATACTTGTTAGCCTCTACTGTTAATGAAATATACCTGGCATGGTTCATTGCGATCTGAGAAACCTGGAAAAGTCCGGGGATTTTGCTGGATATTTTTGCTATAAACCATACCTGGAGGCAGTTGTGCCATTGTTTCCGCATCTATAGATACAACTTAAAAAGTATACTAGCTATAAATGCTGGGAATAAAATATATTAAGATTAAATGCCAGCTAAAATAAGTGTAATTCTATTTTAAGTGAATTATATTTTCACGTTAAGTTTGAATGACTTTTATCTGAATTATTTCTCCCTATAATGCTATTTCTTTTATGTCATTAGATCGGATCTGACTCTAGAAAGAAAACCTACATGCTTATTTTATATTCAATATAGTGTCAGTATACTAAACTAGAAATAAGACATTCATCATTCGTTATACAAAATTAGTTAGAAAAGGTTTTACCCTTAGATCAGAAATTGATTTTTAAGCATTTTTAATTTATAAGATTATTCTTTTTATCCTCTTCCCTTCGTCCTAAGAATTTTTTTAAAATATACCATGTTCGTAAATTGTATTTAGAATGATAATTTTGTTATTTATATTCATGGAAAACTTAAAATTTTAAATAATTATTTTAAAAGCGATCTTAATGATAAGTTAAACAAATTGTATCTTTCAAAGTTTTCAAAGTTTCAAAGTTTCAAACTGATTTTAATGTTACCTTATTCAAGCAAAGAATCATTTTACTCAATTTATGATTATTTTTAATCAAATTTCTATCCATTTTCATTAAATATATAAACGTGCACAAAGTCCTTCTTTTTGTTAAGTAAAATATAGTTAGGCAAACGTCATTTTATAATCAAAAAAAACTGATTACGCAATCACACAAATTTATGTTGAAATGTTAAAACAAAAAAATTATTGTTAAACCTATCACAGATTTAACTCAAGAAATGAAAAGTACATCATTTCATTGATGAATATCAACTGTTTGTCTAATAATAAACAATATATTGATTATCAGTTATAATTGTGAACTGTTTGTCCAGTAGTAAACAATATATTGATTATCAGTTATAATTGTATATTGATTATCAGTTATAATTGTGAACTGTTTGTCCAGTAGTAAACACTATATTGATTATAATTATCAGTTATAATTGTATATTGATTATCAGTTATAATTGTATATTGATTATCAGTTATAATTGTCAACTGTTTGTCCAGTAGTAAACAATATATTGATTATCAGTTATACCTAATTGTCAACTGTTTGTCCAGTAGTAAACAATATATTGATTTGTGTTACATCCTCTCCAGGGCGAGGAAGTGACCGGGCGCATCTCGATTCCCGAGACCAGCACCGCCCTCTACACCCTGCTGGAGCTGCAGTCGCACATGCAGCTGATCGACCGGCAGGGTGAGCCTATCCAGCATCAGACCATGTTCAGCCACCACGAGGAGGTAGTCCAGCACGAGAAGAAGGTCGGGGAGAAGCGGCGCTGTCGGCACTGGGTGGACGTCTGGCACTCGCCGGTCGTGCGTGTCGGGGTCAACTACAGCTATCACCCGATGCCCTGGGTGGATGACGCGTGGCGCTTCCTGCACCAGGAGTACCGGTCCTCCAATGTGGGCCCGGGGTCGGAGACGGGGGGGACCTTCCAGAGCAAGGCGAGCCGTCGGGCCTCCAAGCGACACAAGGTAGCGCTTTTACGTGCACCGGGAATAAGCATTGGATATTGGAGGGTCGGGGGTGTCTGGGAATTTGTCGTGCTATATGTTGTAATGAATATGCAATAATGTAAATAAAAATTATTGAACAATTATTCTGTATAAACAGATTGAAACAGTTTTTGAGTATGTTCTCTTTTTAGGAAAAACGTATTTTATAAATAAACATATTGAAGATATCAATCGTTATTATGAAACTGAAGATCAAGCATTTAAATACAAATACGATAACTTATTTGTTTGGGTTATACTTAAAATGTTTAGTTTATTTACGAATGAGTATATTAATATTTTTCTATTGTACAACAAAAGAAGCTTTTTTTACTTTATCAAACCTCGCGGGTTCTCTAAAGTTTGTTATTCAATTAAAATAAAAGTAGACTATATAGTGGAATAAAGTATCATAGCTAGGATGTGTCAAATGTCTATATTCTCATCTTCTAGTGATTTCAAAATGTTTACACTGAATATTATTCAAAAAGAAAACATTTTAGCAGTTTATCTTTTTATTTATTATTAAACTTTAAAATCCACAAACTATTAAAAGTAATTTTTTTGTAGATTCTGTTTCAACATTTTGTTGAATGTATTCAGTTTGAATAATGTCAGTGATTATACTGTGTATAGTTAGTTAATAAAAAAATGAAACTATCATTAACCAGGGATAAAAAGTCCAACATTTGGAATAACCTCCAACTGACGTTAATCATAGATAATCTGACATTTATTAAGTCTAGTTTTGTTTCCTATAATTAAGTCTAGATGATGAATCGCTAATAATCTATAAACAACAGCGGGACAGACACTCAAGATAGTTCGAAAATAAACTATATATTAAACATGGCTTTTACAGCTTTTACAGCTTTTTAATCAGTTGATGAGTAATTGCATTTCTCTTTCGCAATTATTAGCAATCGTGTAGTTTCTACAACAGTCTCATGTTTTATTGTTCTCTCCCATTCAAGCTATTCTGTGAGGGCTTTCAGTCATTTAATAGTCAAGTTTATAGATTTGTGCAATCTTTCCCGTTATAATAGTAGTAACCGAGGGTTGTTAGAAATCTCGTTCTTTGTTACTTAATTAAATTTATTTGACTTCATTGTTTTTAATCAAATAAAAAAATCTTAATTTTTCAAAGGTAATTGTTATTATAGTCTGGCACTGATATATAGGTATCTATCCACCTGTCAGTATCTATCTATCATTCTTGCATGTAACGTTTTTACAAAGCGAAATATGTGAAAATAATTAATCATTTCTTCATTTGATTAATATAAATCATCACCAATGATGTATGTATGAAAAGTATGCTCTTTATTTATAGCCAAAAAGCAATTCAATACATATATTACACTGTATTTTCAATAATATGTAAACAAACAATACATAAAATTATTATGCATATATTATTTATTTATAATAGAAATGGACATTATCAATTTTTATATAATATAATAGTGCATGAGAAATACAAAATGCCCATCTATCCTAAACTATAGTTCAATAGCTATTGTATAAATCAGCTTTCTCCAGTTATTAAATGCAATCTCCAATAGCTTGTTTAGGTACCCCTATCTTCCCCCAAACAAAAGTAGTAGAGCTAGCATGATTTCCGCTCCTTGTAACTCATTGCCCCCTCTCCGCCTCCACGCATCGCCCAGGCCCAACCGGACACTGAGGAGGCCATTTTGAGCAGTCTCCGACCCGAGGGGAGAGACACCGGGCCCACGGCCGACTATCTTCGGCTGGTTGGCTTCGACCCGGGCTACATGGAACCCGACCAGGTGGAGGTGGTGGTCGACGTGCCCTCCTCCACAGTCTGTCTCTTCGGATCACTGCTCCGTCTTTT
Organism: Coelogynopora nodosa; assembly: GCA_034780555.1. Classification (NCBI taxonomy): domain Eukaryota; kingdom Metazoa; phylum Platyhelminthes; order Proseriata; family Coelogynoporidae; genus Coelogynopora; species Coelogynopora nodosa. The sequence continues at coordinate 21,107 of JAUZND010035481.1, forward strand.
CCTGCACGTCAAGGTGGGTGGCTGGAATAGAGACTAGGAACATTTGGGTGTGAAGCACGCCTCCCTTCGATGATGATATGTACCATTATATGCATACGATATACCAAGATTTTATTTAGAAACATTTGTTATAGTGATAAAATATACAAATATTTGTTTCGTACAAGGAAATATGGGAAAGATATTTTATATTTACTAGTTTTAGATTAAAAAAAGTTTTGTTGTTAAATTTGCCGGGAGACCCTGATTTCAATATCTTGTACTTATTGTTTTGCTAGTAGGCTAACTCTAACTGTATAATTTATAAAATGCGATATTTACATCATTTAATAAAGTATACATTTTAAATCATGATGAAGAGAATAACCAAAGCTTGTAATATGGAGTTAATTTTTAGCAATTTAAAACTCTAAAATACTATTGATTCTACACATATTTCTGTCTATAAAGGTTTATTATATAATCAAATTAACTGATTTTCAACATATACCTAATTTTTCTGTCAGTCATCTCACAGTGAAATCTTTTAACCTTCTTTTAATTCATTTCAAATGATTAAATTATAAGAATATCTATTTAATCTAAACCTTAGAGTAATAATACCAAGAGGGTCCACTCATCACTTTTGTTAGGATACAGTTACGAAAATAACAGCATATACTAATATTGATACGTAGATTTCAAATTTGTAATTTGTTTTGTTGTAAAAAATAGGCATCAACATTTTTGGTAATATACTACTTTATCCCTACTAAGATTAAAAGTAGTATAATAAAAATAATAAGATAAAAATAATTTTTAATAGAATTAAAGCATTCTTATAATGAATTCGTGTTAATAATACTAATATGAAGACGATAATATAACATTTTGCTATTGTACAATATATTCTTATTGGTATATTCTTTTTTTATCATTAAATAAACAATCTGAATTTTTTAT
>JAUZND010035492.1:0-22048 GCA_034780555.1 Coelogynopora nodosa
AAATTAGATTGCAATATTTAAATATTGATCTGTTTTCCCTCTGCAGCACAAAGACAGCTGTATTTCTGAAATGCACTGGTTAACTGAGAATCACCCTGCAGATTAATAGAGATTGATTTTAATGAAAATTTAGATTGTTTAATATAATATACCGATAAAAGTTTTTATCCTTATATGCTTACTGAGCTTTGGAAGCCGACAACGTTTCAATATCATGGAAACGGGTTAAAATATAGAATGATAACGTTCAGGAAAACTATGCTCATAAATTACATAATTGTATCAATAATAAATAAAGAAATTGTTTGTTCAATTGGATAAAAACCGAAGTTCGAGTCCTTAAAGATTTTTCTCGTTAATTAAATTTAATACGACTATTTGGATGCATTTAGTTTGCGCAATTTGTGGTCAGTTCTATATGTAAACCAATTCCAACATGATTTTTAGTTTATGATGAATAATAGTTGATAATGGGTATTGCAATAGTAAATAATATCATTTTTAATTACTTTTGTTTATTAAACAGGTTACCGTCACGCAAAAAATGTAACATAAATTTAACAGAAACGTGATGTTATCTTTTGTTTAACACTTTAACAGTCCAAAAGCGGAACTGCTAAATTATTATATCCGATTTAAATGAATAAATATTTTTAATATTAACAAAAAGGCTATTTCGGTAATTTCGATTGTTTGAGCCATATTGCATGAAAGAGAACATTGGCTGAATTTTTCATACTTAAATGCATGTCAATATTTACCCACAAATAGCTAAATTATTCCTCTACAAATGTATTGAGCTGCGAGATTTCTTAATATATATTTGTTGTCGAGTTTAAGTTTAATTATGTATCTTTACTTCTTACTGTTTCTTTCAATTGACTCTGTAGAGTTTAGAGTTTAGAGTCTAGAGTCTAGAGTCAAGAGTCTATGTTAATGATAAACTTGCTATTTGAGTAAATAAAACAAGACGTTTCATAAAAAAACAAGAGCTACAAAATTTATTAAAGAAATGTTGCAAATATTCAGTTACATATTCAATCAATTGAAATAATTGAAATATTTTTCATTAGTGACCTGTAGTTTTTCTTGGGCTACGGCAATACTATCAAATTCATTTACGATATATTTTATTAAAAGCAGATTTTGTGTAAATTAAATATAATATATAATAATCGTGAAAAGATTGATCGATTCGTATTTAAGTCAATAATGTTTTCCCCGGGTCTCATCCCGTCATCCCTTCAGCCGTGAACAACACCCACTATGACGAGTACGCCGAGTGCAAGTTCATCTCCGGTCATCACATGCACACCTTTGACGGCAATCAGTACAGCTATCCGATTCGCGGATCCTACACTCTCTTCCAGGACTGTCTCAGTGAAATGCCGCAATACTTCGCCTATGTAAACTCGAGCTATGACTGCATCGATCCAGTCACTCAATCCAACTGTAAAGTCTCTCTAACGGTAGGCATTTATTAAAGTATAAATTCTTTTACATTTGAAATTTAAAGTAGGATATGCACATTTTTTATGTATTGAATTTATAAAATAATTTAAATACATGATTAAACTCAGTTAAAACACAATTCATCAGGTGAGTGATTTCACGGGTAAAATAGTAGAGAAATATACAGTTCAGAAAAATATATGTATTTCCAAAATAAAGTGATAAATGTATTATAACAATTTAATTGAAAAAACAATAAATGTTTAAGAATGGAACATACAATATATTAGAATAAATTGGGATAATTTCCGGCATATTTCACCTGTAGACAATTTACTGTCATAAAAAAAGGTGAATTGTTGAAGAATACAAATCAAATTGATTTTGCTGATATCACAATTTTGAACACTTTTCTGTTATTGTAATATGTCGTTAGAAGCCACAAATATTATTTTTTCGAGTGCTGCTGTTGTGCATATTTACGAATTTATATTTTATTTTGTTCAAAATTGTTCATAACGTTGTTGAAAGAAGAAAAAAAAGAGTAAATAAATGTCTAAAGAGGAATAAATTGGTAAACATTTATTTTAATTTAGAAATAATAAAGACGAGTTCTGATTTCAGCATTCTTTTACTCTCATTAATATAGTTTACATTGATAGTTTCTTACAAGAAAAAAGTTTTTGTTGTTGTGTTTTTACGGTAATTCAATTTTGAAATGACCCTAATAGCTGTTTTATTGTTCGCTTAATTTTGATCATTATTTCAGATTACCTCCGGATCACGTGACTATGTCTTCGTCCCAAACGCCGACCACGCCATCGTGAGCGGTCAGAAGGTTACAATTCCGTTCAGCATGGGAATACTAACCACAATGAAGCTTGGCAGTTACATCTTCATCAACGGACTGGATGGTGGGTGGTTCTTTTGCGCGATTTTGTTTAGATTCAATAGGAACGATAGAATATTTTTGAGGATCAATAGAATCTTTTTGAGGATCGATAGCAATTTGCTAAGGATCGATAAAAACTTGTTTGAGAATCGGATAGTAATTTTAAATGCTAATATTATTTAATTTGTTTTTATTTCTGCGTTAAAATATCGCACAATTTTTATTAGTATAACTGTTGTGTTATGCAAACTAAAAAAGCAAAAAAGTAAAAAGCAGCAGTAATATCATAATATGTGTCCCCATGTCTTGCATTGTTATATATAATCCATGTTACGTACAGTATATCCAGGATAGGCGCCAAATAATGTTAATAAATAATAGGTCTTAAATCCCGCAGGAAATCGGGAGGTAATTATTACACACTATTACGATAATATAAAATAAAAATAAACAATAATTAAATAAATAAATAAATAATTCATTGAATTAAATTATAATATCTGCTTTAAATGCATACGTATACCGAAAATTTTACTGACCTTAATTTTTTTTTATTAATCTGATTATCCAACAAACTGTAATTTTCTCGTTTATGTTTTTTCTTAACTACGGTATTTTTGTTATTGACGACCTTCCTGAATTAATTCAATTTCTTCAAGTTTTTCCTTCTTGTTGTAAGACCCATCAAATGATTCTGATTTTTATTATGACTTCGGAAAGTGTTCAAAACGATTGTTTCAAGTGCACTAGTTATAAAATCGATTAGATTTAGTTTCGGATAATGCTCATGGTTTAAGAACATAATTATACGCTCTTTAAAAAAATGTTGCATCGTGAATGTTGAATGAAACGTTGCACATATTGTTGCCAAGTAAAAATTGACGACAGAGACTATTTAAAATGTTCACATACTAAAATATATATATAATACGCAAAAAAACAATTTGATATAAATTACACAACAGAAGGAACAAAGCCAGGTGATGCCGTTATTATATTTAATGATAAATTATCCCCATTTAAAATATTGATGCATATTTTTCAAGATACATTATAATGTTAAACTGTGGATATCGTTTATAACTAACGCACGTATAGCTCAAATTCAGTAGGGGGATTCAGGGGGTGGCTGTAGTGCGTTGATTCGGTTTTGATAATGACTATTTGTCACTACAAAAGATTACTGTATACTGACGCGTCAAAGAGACGCCAAACAAACCTGGAATACTTGTAGACACACAATTAGGATAAGTGTAGAGGCTCGTTGATTCTACTGAGGCTAAAATTAAACAACAAAAAATTCATAAAGATTATTTAAAAAAATTCCTACTTAGATCCAGGCAACCTATTGTATACCCATTATAGGTAATATCTTTATTATAAATTAAAATCGGAATGGTTTTGTACATAATTAATTTTGGGATAATAAATATAATTAGTAATCTACATTAGTAACTATGATAAATCATCTAAATAAACAACACTTTTTAAGAGATTAAACGTACGTTGAAAAGAAATTACTGCAAACTTGCAGCTATAGGCCTATAGATGTTCGATTTGCACCGCTTTACTGTGTTCGTTGATAGGGAATCGTGAACGTTTATGCTTTTAAACAGCAAAAGCCTTTTTTGGTGGTGGTCTACAGAATAGAGGCTTACAAACATTCGATTTAATAAAATCCTAGATCCACGATTGCGAGATCAGTGATATACATTTCCCCTTTACCGCGCGCCTCCATTATTTTGCAGACGTTCGAATCCTCTACGACGGCGACCGCAATATCTACGTCTACGCGCCGATCACCGCCAAGCGGAAGCTGTGCGGCCTCTGCGGCTACTACGACGGCTCCCCGGCCAACGACTACGTCAACTATGCCAAGCAGATGGTGCCCCAGCTGGGCGACTTCATCAAGAGCTGGATGGACCCCAACCCGACCGATCTCAATGTCTATCCCAAGGTGGCCCAGCACCCCTGCTTCGAGATGCAGGAGAAGAACAATTCCATAGTACGTTATTCATGTTTGTTAGTCTATACTAAAAAGCAGGTCCACTGTGAATTGAAGCCTGTATTTCTTACTAGGACACAATACTTTCTAAATCTTGTCGGTTTTCAATTGGATTCAAAATATTACTGAGAAATTATAAAAGATTTCTTGAGAAACTTTGGAGTAAAACAATACCTCAAAATCCAGTGTATAGTATATAGTAGTATATACCGGTATATAGTATATAAATAGTATATATATATATTTCTATATGTATTGCATTTCAGTCAAAATATGTTTTGCTTAATTTAACAAATTATTATATTTAGAGATAAATAGATTTTTGCATGCTTGTTAGAAAATACTTTTTTTATTGTTGCCAAATACATTAAACAAAATTATGAAAAAATTTATGATTATTGGGGGAGAGGAGGGCAGAATATATGTTCGGTGTATAAGTTGCACTCTCACTTTTTATTCATATTATGTGTCTTACGGTATATTATAATTCTTAAAATATTACACAACGATCATTCATTCATATAATATTCACTAGATCTTTACCAGAAAAACATATTTCAAAAATATGCATGATTTGAACGATTTTGGTTATATTGTAAAATTCTTGCAAAATGTGTGAGGTATTAACAGGTTATCTAGCTTTAGACGTTGCAAACATATTTCAGTTTTAATGAGATTTTTACTAGAAATTAAAAAAATTATGTTGTCTCTTGTTAGAAATCCGCGACTTAGTAAGTTTTGCAGAATCTTGGAAAGCGTTTATAAAAAAGAAATCATATTTTTAATTTACCGATTGCTAATTATAAGTAATACCTTTTAGATATATACAAAGATAATAATTGGGTAAAGCAAAACCACAAAATTTTCTTACAAGTTTAGCTAATAATATAGTGATACTTATTGTTTCTTGCGTAGTACGAAATATTACGTCAGAATAATAATTGACAGCCTAGTAAATAATGAAACGAGGATACGTGAGATGTTAAATGGACAATGAATCATTAAATTTAATTTGAGCTATGTATTTTAGTTATGCTTAGTAACTTATTTAAATTGAAATAACATAACAGTATACTTTTTTAATCTTCTAATGTTTCTAAAATAGTCGTTTATTGGTGCGATTTATTTTTCAAACTACATTAATTGTGTGCCATACTATTAACCGAGAGTTCTCCCCCCCCCCCCTAGCTGATGAAAATTAATTTGAATTTACAAACCAAAATTTAATTATAGATATACAACCTTTTCTTGAAAAACTGGACACTAATTATAAATAATAATATAACATTATCTATCTTTGTGAATAAATATACTCTTTCTTTAATCGTGTCTTGTTTAGGAACATAAATAGTAATTATATTTCCCCGAAAACGGTGGCAGTAGCATCCTGATTATTTTACAATTATACAAGTATTATTGTAATCTGATTTATCGGATAACATTGTTTTCCATTTCTTTACTCACCCCCCCCCCCCATAGTACAAGGTGGTGATCGCTCACTGCCAGTTCATCGCTCAGAGCCTCCTCGGAAAGAGTTGCCGGAGCCGGGTGGACCCTCAGCACTACATCGAGATGTGTCAGGACGAGATGTGCCAGTGCCTCCACGACGTCCATAGTCTGCCCAAGTGCCAGAATCTCGTCTGCAATGTGGCCGCCCAATACGCCTACTCCTGCTCGCGGAAGGGTCTCGCGATCAACTGGCGAGAGGGGAGCGATGTGTGCCGTGAGTTCTGTCGATTTTCGGGTGGGATAATTATCGATTTTCCTGCTAGAAAGTATGGATATTTCTGCTTGATAATTATAGTTTTGTGCGGGATATTATCGATTTTCGGACAGGATAATATCGATTTTCGGACAGGATAATATCGATTGTCGGGTAAAGTAATATCGATGTTCCTGTTGGATATAGGACATTTTAAATAAAGAAAAATTTAACATGGCTAAATCGATGATGGTTTGTACTAAAGTTTCTGAATGAAATAATGGTCCACAAAATACCTTTGAATAAAATATAAGTAAATACTATAAGCACTTTTACTAAATGGTCCCATCGAGAGATTGCTAATATCGCCCTTTTCAATTTATCAATTTACCATTTGTCGGAATTCGTTTCAAAATAATTCAACTTTAGAAAACTGAACTATTGAAAATATTTCAATAATCAGTCTTTAAATTTTGAAATACAAGTATTGAAAATATTTAAAAAATTAACAAATTAACATAATTCTATACCTATTGATTAATTAATTACTTTTACAACTTTTACGTAGTAAAATGTGATTACTACTGTACTAAATGATAAAACTATTTAAATATTTTTTTGCAAGAATTATAAATTTTCACTTTTTGAAAACTATGCTGTATATATTGAAAATTTCTTGTTTAAAATGTTCTTTAAATGGTTATATTTGAAATTACTTTATGAAATTTTAAATTAATTAAAATTTAATTTAAATGTTTGAAACTATAATTAACACTGTCCTTACAATATGAAAAGCGTTAAGTCAAACTTAGTACACATTTAATGGATTCTCAATTGTGTAATTTTATACTTTTTTGTAATTATATAAAAGGGAAGCTGTGGTAACACTTATTTATAGTAGTTACATCGAAATCTTGTTTGATATATATTGACATGTTAATTTAATTATTATATTAAAAATGGTTAATATATAATTATATGAAATATAAAAAATAATTAATCAAAAAATTGGAAAAGTTAATTAATAGTCTATAGTTGAGTGTCCGCATATATTTGTGTTACTCTTGTGATTGACCAGTAAAATTAGGTTTTAAATATTCCTAAATGATTAACTCGATTTTGACTGATCAGGATTTGCAATATGTAATTAATCGTCGCTATTTTTCAGCTCCGCAGCAGTGCGAAAGCGGGAAGGTATTCATGGAATGCGGGAACAACTGCGGGAAGGAATGTGGCCAGAGCAATATGGAAAACGAATGTGACAGTCTCTGCGTCTCGGGATGTTTCTGTCCGGAAAGTGAGTTACATGTCATGTTACATCGCTGTACACATTGGGATTTTAACCGATTTTGTGATCGTCTCTCATAAATTAAACGTTTTAGCCAGTCCTGTAGGGTGTTTTATGCATTCAGAGCTCCTGGGAAACTTTAGTGGCCCCCTAATACTCTTATTTTTGTTTTAAAAATTAACAATGCCAATTGTACCTACTAATTATTTCGTTCTGAAAATAGCTAGCATTGCAATTATGTATTATATTTTTACAATTTGCTCCCCCGCAGATCGCTTGTGGGATGGAAAACGATGTGTTCCCAAGGAGCAGTGCCCCTGTATTCGACAAAGTCAAGCGGAACGTCTGACGTATACACAGGGATCCAAACTGTCTCAAAAATGCGAGGATTGGTGAGCATAATAATATGATTATGTAACAACTGCCACAACAACAAAAAAAACGGAGGGATTTAAAATAATAAAATGACAAATACCTAACATAAAACAAAGAATGAGTGTTATAATAAAATTGAACCAGTATATAAAATTAGTTTTTCACATAAAATGTATCTATATTTATTTAGTTGTCTGACAATATTTACAGGAAATCTCGCGATAAAATAATTACAACATTTTATAAATTTTATTGATACTTATAACATTTTTAACAACGGAAACTGCTATACATCTATTAAATTCAAAATTAGTTTGATTCATACTATATATATACATATATATCAATATCTTGTAACTTAACTATTAAAATGTATTCGTGATAATTAATTATTAATAAATATCAATATGATGGTTAACCTCATTAAATAAATTATTATTTACCGAAGAGAAATTGTTTAATATTTTATTTTAAAAATATTGTTATAGACCCCCCCTTCATAAATTGACTCCATTCATCTCAGAAAGATGGCAATAAATTGCAGTCGGGTGTCAATATATCTCCAAGACAAATCCTTTAGTTGCTCAAATAAATTACTTTCAATATTTGTGTCTCAATCACTCCAGTGTCTGTGGAATGGGCGGCCTCTGGAACTGTACCGAGCGTCAAGACTGCGATGGTCGGTGCTTCATTTCCGGCGACCCCCACTACACCACCTTCGACGGACGCCACTTCTTCTTCGAAGGCCACTGCGAGTACACCGTAATGATGCCACAGCTGCGGGAAAATCTGCTCCCCGAGGAGACGCCGTATCCGGTGGTGGTCTCGGTCAAAAATCGATACTGTGATTCACTGACTGACATTATCTGCTCGAAGAGAATCACCGTCATCATGGGCGGCAGTTATGAACAGACCACGATACGGTGGGTTCAGATACGAGTGCTTAGTTTTGCTTCGGCAGTACATATTATGCTAAAATGAGACGGATATGGAGAAGATTAACATGGTCCCTGCGCAAGGGACCCTTCATGAAGCGTTCCGTATATTTGTTTCGGGTTGAGATAGCCCCGTTTTTAAAAACGTTGGTAATTGAGTGTGAAGGTAGACGATTTGAAAAAAGGCAGTGTACCTTAAATGGCCCTGACAGACAACTCTTAAGTATTTTTAGTATGTAAAAATATAATTTTAGTTCACCAAAATATATAATAAACATGTTTCTTGTTAATTAGTTCAATAAATAGAATAACAGTTAAGATACGTTTAAGATAGAATTATGAGAGTTGCGATATTATAAGTTTGAAGTTGAGATAATATAGAGGTAACTATTTCGTATATATTAACTATATAAAAAACAGTATAATAAAAGTTATCCGACCAATAGAAGAGGATCGCATTTGACTTAAAGTCTTACGTTGTTATGTACCAATTAGGTACTATGTAAAAATTGAATTGAATTTTATTAAAGATTGATGACGTTATAAAATAATATTGTCAAAACAAACAAAAAAGTTTTATAAAACTGAAAGTATATTTTTCTTTGAGTATTTTCGAGTTGCTCATTTCAGACTAGGGGCCACACGTCAATTTGACCTAATATCTTAAAATCAAATGATGTTACACACTTATAAACAATGCACAATACATATCATCTGTGGAATGCTGCACTAATATAATGAAAACAGTCACGATTATGATGCAATTGTTCTAAGTACAGAAGAAGTTCATTTAATCCACGACCTCCAAATTGAGACAAAATAATATTAACAACATTTAAGGTAAGATAGATAAAAAGACAAATTTAAGTTTCTGCAAAATATAATAACCTAAAGTTTAGGCGTATTGAGAAACATCGAGACAAAATAATATCGAAATTAATTAAAAGTGATATATATCGAAATAAAATATTACCTACATTCATTCCGAATTAAGATATTATTAGATAAGCATGTTTGAGATGAGATGAGACCATGAACTGTGTAACTAACTCTACAAATTATCGTATTTCATATCTTCAAATGGCATAACGAGAAACAGAATTGAAGTGAATGATGTTTATACATTTAATAGGTATATTTTAGAGTGTCACCTAGTCAAAATATTTAAAAAATAAGTAACTTAAAATGCCTAACTCAAGATTCTTACTACATTGCATATAAAGTGAGATAAAGCCTAATTCAGATAACACGAGGCTGTAATGAGAACGATTAATAATTGTTTATAAAATCCACAATTTACGCATTACGAGATAAATTAATCACTTTATTTATATAAGTTATAAAAATCAAATTTAAAGACGATGTAAAACAGGAGAATATAAGATACAATATTAGCTAATTAAAGTAATATAGGATAACTAGATATTAAAGTAGATTGAAATATAGAGTAGTACGTATTTATGAGTATTATTAATTTTTAATGGCATTATTTAGTGAGGCGTTTTTATAAAGTATTGTTCGCAAATTGTTATTTCCTTATATTGAGCGTCTAGAAACCTTTTTATTGTGAAAAACAATTATATTAAATTGTTCAAATATCAATCGTAGAACAGTAAATAGGGTTTATTTAGAAATGTCAGAAATGTTGTATAATTAAAACAAATTTAAGAACTAAACAAAATTAAGACTACAGAACTATTTTAATTCAAAATAATAGTTAATTTATTTTTTATTTCCAAATGTAATTATTTAAATATTTATATATACTACATAGAACAACACATAACTTGAATTCAGTTAACACCGGCGGAGAAATACAATTTAAACATTTAAACTTTTCATTATACTACAAACAAACAGACTGGAGACTTTCGACAAGATCTTCATCAATAGTCGTCCAGCCACGCTGCCATTCAGTGCCACGACCGACCTCAAGTACTCCATCGCCAAGGCCTCAACGGACATCCTGGAGATCAGCACCAACAAGGGGTTCGGCCTCCTTTGGGACGGCGCTTCCAGGGTGGAGATCAGGGTCTCTAAGATGTACAAGAATAATGTGAGTGGATTGTTCTGCATCACATTAAACTGGAAATGTTTACACTGTTCTGCCTAGTATTTACTTGTAGATTGTTGTTTGTTTCTTAATAAACTAATGTATTGGAAATAGCTTCATTTACAGGTAAAATAAAATTATTGTTATTTTTAACTTGGAGCCAAAATGTTACTGAATTTTTGGGATGAACTATAGAATTGGCAGCTTTAAATTTCAGAGACGAAAGCTCCAATCATAGTCGGAAGTGTACCTGAGGAGTTGATCTCCAACATAAAGGGCTATAATGTGTGTATTTGTTCAATGTTTAGTAGTATTTTGGCTCCAACTTCAAACTATCATCCACTATAATGCTACCGGAATGAAGTTGGTCAGTTTCAGCAACACAAAATTAATAAGCACACAAAACACACAAACATTTACATTACAACTTAAATACACATTTGGAAAATATCTCCAGAGAGGCGGCACTATGCAGAATGACTATTGCTACAATTTGTACTAATATTGTAACATCCCTGTTACTCGAATTATAAATAATCTTAAGTCTAAATAATATATAATATACTTTCTTTTGAAGTGTTGCAATATATATATACATATAATTATAAATATAAACATTTATGTTACTCCAATTCCGAAAAGGAAAACATTTTAACTTGAAATATGTATAATTAATTTTTAAACAACACTTTGTTTATTTACATACCAAGATTGATTGCTTTCAACATTAGTAAACTCTTATTTTAAAACTAGATAGAACCATACCTTAACAAGGATTGAAAGCTTAAAAGAGTCAATTAATGGGTTTTGAGGCAAAAGATGGCAAAGTTGAAAAAAGGGAAAAAGGAGGAGGAGTGAAAGGGTAGGAATAAAAATAGAAAATTGTTTATGAGGAATAGGATCGAGGTGTTAGAATTTATTGATGAACAGTGAGAGAGAGGTAAAGTCATGAAATAAGTAAAATTGAAAACTTGTAATAAATAGCACTTGAAAATATGACATAGATATGTAATTCTTTGTAAAAAAATAGGGTACCCTTGAGATCGCTGCTGAGGTAAGGATGTCGCACGACGTACAGTGGCTGCTGTTGCACGTGACACTTTAAAATCGCCAACATCCTCCCTCCCCCCTAAGGCGCGGATCTAGGCCATATGCCAAGGTTTCCGGAAGACGGTCAGAATTTTAGGACAATTTTTTTTTAAAACTTATATTCATAAATAATCTTAAATATGCAATCATTTTTTAGAATTTTAGAACTAAATTTTTTTGAAAAAAATTAAAATAAAAAATTGTCAAAAATGGACTAAACTACACAGTCCTAAAGGGGTAGGGGTAGATGATGTGCCTTTTTATTAAAATAAATGCCTTTTATAAAACCATAAATGCCCTTATTAAATATTAATATGCCTTGTTTGAATAATAACCAGTCTATATACCTATATTACGTCTTTAGAATAAGACTGGTATAATAATAATCGCACCATTTTTTAAATAAAAACACATTTTTTATTTGAGTAATTCTTAATATTTTAATAATAGATTTGTGTTTATTTTGAGTACATATTATTTTATAATGGCACTAATTTATAGTATTTACACCATCTAAGAGATGCTTAAATCAAACTATTATACCAAAATATATTTGGTATTTCGGCTCTGCCCCTGGACCCCGCTGGAGGGCTTTGCCCCCCACACACCCCCACTACACCTCACATAACCAATTTTGGAAGTTGGTCAAATTTTGAGCTAAATCTGCCCCTGTTATGTTATAGCATTTGAAAAGAAACTGTATTATTTTTACTCTTATCTACAATATATATATTAATCTTATATTAATATTATAATATTTAGGAATATTTTATTTATTATGTCATTTCAAGAAAATATAATATAAATAATAAATTTCAAATATGTCTTAACCATAAGTTATAATTTAAGAGACATTTTGAAAATATATAATGTAGTAAAAATGAATTCCTTTATTAATTACACATATTTATTTAAACAAAAATATATATATATATAACTTTCAATTTATTTTGATTATTAAAAATAACATTTATAAATATTTATAACCTTGTTAAAAAATTTATAGACATTAATATTGAAAATATTTATAAAATAAATAAAAAGTAAAAAAATATTTATTAATTATTATTTTTTTTAAATTTTTTATTGAATTTAATTGATATAGTTTTAATTGAAAAAAAACTTAAATAAACCATAAATGTACAATGTAGTAATAAAATAAATATATTTTATTAAATATATAAACAAAATTAAAATAAAAGATTCAGTAATTATTTTTTTGAATTGTTGTAATAATTAATGGTTTACTAATAGTATAAACTTTATATTAAAATCCACTGTTTTATAATATAAGTAAATAAGTTCTGTTGTAGAAAGCATGAGGCATAATAAGTGAGAACAGGAATAAATATATTTTTTTTAAATATACATACTATTAAAGAGATAAATCTTAATTTTTAAATTGTCTCTTAGGTTATTATGGACTAAGAAATTATATGTTTATATAGATTGAGTTTAGATATAAATAATATCATTATACTTGATTTTAAATATATATTAATTTTAATTAACTTACAGAATGTGAAATTAGCATGTTGATATATATAGTGTAACTAATAATCTCTATAAATTAAATAAAAAGTATATTCTAAATTATAGTTAAATATATTAAAATTAAAGAAATGTTGGGCTAATAATTTATATATTGACTATAATTAAAGATTAAAGAAACAGTATATTTAAAAACACAGTTATGACCAATATTAAATTAATATTTAATTAATTAAACTAATAAACACAAAAATGTTTATGGATATACAGTATAAATTGTATATGTAACATCATATATAATGTTTTAAAAAATTGATATTATCAGGACCATAGCCGGGATTTTATACTAAGGAGGCACTCTTTATTCAGGTGCTAAAAGTATAAGTACTAATAGGTTATTTTTATATAATGAAAATTACATAATAATAAATTAATTCATGATAAAATATGTACTTTATGCATTCTCATAGTATTTTTAATAAATTACATTATAAAAACCATAGCTACATTACAGAAAAGTACATGCCTCAGGTGCCGCAATTCTGGTTACATCCCTGACTATGTATGATACTATCTTTGTTATTCCTTTAAAGGCTTGCACCTCATCTTCTATAGACATTATCAAATTGGTGGTTAATACAATAGTCACAGAGCTATGTAGGAGTTGCCAGACAGACTGATATATCAGCCAACTTAATTACAGATTGGTGCAATACTTGGTTGATCATAATGTGGAGATGGGTAGCCCTAGTAATACTGACTGAGATTGATAAAAGCAAATTTATGCAGCAAAAATATCATAAAAAACACTTACTGTGGCAGTGCCAGTGCCAGTGGGTTATTGGTATATTATATGCCATATCAAGAACCCACTGTAATGTTAACCTTCGATAATTATAGTTTATGATATTATTATACATTTAATCTACATTATATTAATATTATTATATTTATTCTACATTATATTAATATTATTATATTTATTCTACATTATATTAATATTATTATATTTATTATACATTGTCATTATGTCCACAGGCACAGCCATATAGTGCCAGTGGAGTAAGATACCAATGTGGCAATGGTGGTGCCTGTAGACTAACAACATGCAACGACCCTTTTACCCCTAATTGCTCAGTATATGCATTCAAAAACGCGTTTTCTCTTATTATATTTTAATTTATATAGAACTCAATTTATATATATTTGTTATAAATATAATTATATAGTGATACATTAAACCTAGTTTGTTATGTACAATATATTATTAGTAACCCTCTCAGCGATAATCCGTTGTGAGCCGAACCCCAATATTTGCTTCACATTCCTTATATAAATTAATATATATTTATATTGCACAAGAAAGCTACAACAAATATTCTGTCACAAAAATATTTAATAATTTACTAATCTTTTAAAAAGTGGCGCTGACAACTGTAAACAAAAAATGTAAAATTCACTCATTTTAACAAATATTGTACTTCTAGAAACCATATATCTTGCTATACAGTATATGTACAACTTAACAGTAAACCAACATATAAATTAACCAAATTCACAATGACAATACTTTCAATTTAATATACTACGATAAATTAACAACGAATGTTAAAATATGTACTATCTGTCATAAAATATATTCTCTAAAAAGTACATTATTGATACAAAAATTGACACAATCCTCCTTTAGATAGTAATTTTCAATCATTCAACAATTTCATTCCTCAAATCAATTATATTATTTATGTATGTTTTTGTACTGTAATGAGAACACAATTTTATAGTTTACAATTTGGTAATAATGTTTATAATATTTTTTTTATTGATATCGGTCAATTTATTTTAAGTTTTTCAAACATGTTCAAATAAGAATATAATTTCTTATAATTAATTAGTCTAGTGTTTCTATTCAACATAATGTGATTCTCATGTTAATAATGTAATATATGTTCCATTTATTCATTGCAATTAGTGTCAAACAGCACAGTTTGAATAATCAGAATAATCAGAAATATTCAGATAAACAGAACAGGTAATATATATTTAAGCAAAATTGTCAACAAGAATTCCAATTTGTAGTTCATTGTAGTAATCATTCTTGTATCACATTCATATTAAAATGTATAATATACATTATAATTTACTTTTCTTTTTTTTTTTGTGTGACATTTTTTAATATTAATTTAAATATTATGTTTTCGGCACTGCATGCATGTCGAATCATGTAGTCGCCCTAAGATATACAGGTTCAAGTAAAATAAACATATGTTTACTGTCTAATCCTATGAAGGCATTAATATTTGTATTTAATTAATTAATTGAATAATTAAAAATTAATTACAGATTACAGTTAATAAATTATTAAATATTTAATGAATTTTTTTTTGTTCATAAAAATGTTTTCATATAGCAGTGAAAAAAGTAACTGCTTATATCATATATTTGAGAAAAATTCAAAACGCCTTTTTTATTTAAAAAAATTAATAAACTTATTTAAAAAAATAATTTAAATAAAGAAATTGTATAAAACCCTGAGTCAAACTACAAATATATCATAATGCAACAAAAAAAGAAAAGAATTTTTTTTTTATTTAAATGAAATGTACTACCAATGTAGAATTTCAAAAATCTGTATTATGTGTGATATAAATTACAAATAAGTTGTGATGTTTGACAAAATCTGGAGTTTTCTTCAGTATAAGTAAATTATAAATTAAATAAGTCACGGAATGTTATCTTAAAAAATATATTTTTTATTAGGCAAATGAATAATTACTTTAGATTAAATTTCATATAGAGCAATATAATTTGAGATGTAATAATTTTCCATGTAATATTAGATTTAACAATTGACATTTATTTAATTTGATTTAATAAATCATTTATTTGACATATCGTTAACTTGGTTTCATAACAAGTGTATGCCTTTTGTGATTTATCACAAATTCACCTCTTTCAGTAGAAACGGGATTACGGTTATAAAATCTTGATGTAACTTCATTCCGTTCATTTTTTATAAACTTGTGGTGTACAGGTTTATATAAATGTGTCGTACGAATAGTTGATCGACAGTCACCTTTTACATCAATGATTGTTGGAGTTAACTCGGCGTTTAAAACAGATGAAAATTGACAATCAGACAAATGGTCATTTCTATAGATATCATGTGGATTTAATTTTCTTGACTCATTACTTAAATTGTTAAACCACTGGAAGAATTTTTCATTTAATCGCTCCATTATTTTGTTTCTAAAATATTAATAAGTTTAAATAAAATTAGTCTTGTTTTGATGGTCTGCAACAATTCACAAAATCTTTAAGATAATAAAATTTGATTATTTTCGCAAAATACATTATTTAAAAATTTTAAACGAGAATAAAAATCAATATATGATTACATCGTAATATTATTATTATCTAAAATTATTCCTTCAAAGACATTTATTTATAATAAGTGTAATAAGTAAGCACTAAACGAAGAGCATGTACAAAGAGCGGAGAGATAGAGCACTACCGGTTGATCAGAGGTATTAAGTGGGTAGTAGTATATTCGATCATACAAACAATTAGCACATTTATTGATTATTTTTAATACATTGTGCTTCAGCCGTATAATTAATAATATTGTTGATTTTATTGTGATTCCGAATAAATCAATGTCGTTGAGTTCGATTTTTTTAGATGGTTTGAGATAAGTCTAATATACTGCTTCCAGCTCTTACCATAAATGTTAATATTTATGCACTCTTTTCTCCACTTGTCCACTAAATGCGCTCTAGCCCGCACTTACCAAATCATTATTAATTGTAGATAATCCAGGGCCACAAAAGTATGCTTAAATATGTATTTTTTCCTATAATTTCTTTAATGATTAGATTTACATAATTTTTATATAACAAAATAGGTTAGTGACCACTGTGAATCTATAATAAGAAGGGAATTCTGGAGTCCCTCCCTTAAAAATAAGGTGCCCTTTTAATTAATTATAGAGTTTTTTACTCACATGTTAGGGTAAAATTTAGAATGAAATAGTAGTATAGGAAGATTCGATTTGCAGCCCTTAAACGTTTTGAACTTTGATATTTGACCATTATTGACCACCATAACCATATTTGAAATATGACTTTAGGACTCAACATCAAAAACTAAAATGTTAAAATGTTAACAGTCCCGCATATTTGTATCGGTATAAATAGAACTACCGAGTGGTCCGCTTTTACTTTCTTACCACGAATGACACTGACATTCATATTTTGCAGCTACCCGCTTGCCAAATTTGATATTATTGCTGCTTTATGTATAGCACTGCATCATATATTTGACAATTGACTATCACAGTTAATTTTTTTGCATTTTTGATTAATTCAGTTTGTGTAATATTTTAACTTGAATCTTTTCGGGTATATTTTATATATTTTAAACTTTAGTAGTGAAAATTAAAACTATGATTTATCGGTGGAGGAAGAAGAGGCGGATGCAGAAATGAGTGAGGAAGTGTTCATCCGAAGAATTAAATAATATCACGGAGCTGGATAGCCCAATGTTTAACCGTCGTCAACATTTCCACCGCCGTCAACTGCACTATCGTCAATCCAATAAATTCCATCTCCTATTCATTCTCAGGATACTGAATATAACAATACGTTTGTTTAGTTTGAACATTCCAATATATCGATAATCATCACAACTCAGTCTGAACAGATGGATTCTGAGCCAGATGTAATCGATTCAATTGTGGACATGTCTGTATCCTACAGTATCACATGTTATGACTGATCCCACTGCAGGAATATCGCATTATACAAGCAACACGGAATCTGAGCCAGATATGATCGATAAATTGTGGACATCTCTACCAAAAGATGTAATTGATTCTCCTGCAGATATGTACATGATGCAAGCAACACGGCATCTGAGCCAGTTGTCATCGATAAATTATGGGCATGTCTTTATATCTTGCAGTATGAGATTTTGCGCATTTTCCCTCTGCAGAAATATTGCCTGGTGCAAGCAACAATATATATCCTAATATTTCCGATTTCATATTTTGTTTCTGCGCCCAAATTGTGTTTGAAATCTACCTTGAAAATGACAAGGCTGTAGTGGAGCTACTCATTGATATTGATATGTATAAATTTATTGAGAGTGGAAAACGAGATGGGATGACATTTGTAAACAAACATGACGAGAGAAAGCATATTGCCACAAATTTTACAGTGAAACGTGTTAAGTTTTTATATATAAATGCAAAAAATGTATATAGAAGCACTCTCTCGCAGTCATTACAACACTATTAATGTCAATGGATGTCTCAACCATTAATAGATAAATTGGACTAATTGGACAAATTATAATTTAAATGGTAATATTGGGTATATTTGTGAAGTTGATTTGGAATATCCGCCAGATATAAGTGAGGATATACCATTTCAATATGAAAAAATAGGTTATATCTGGCTGGTTGACTCCATTAATGAATTCGCAATATAAAAACTTGTCTTCCAAATGGAAAAGTGAAATCAAATACAAGGGTACAACGAAACTCCTGCTTACACAAAAAATGTGTTTGTCATGGAGAGATACTTCAGTTTTATCTAAAGCAAGTGATGGTGCTAAAAAATTTACATATAAAGATACAACTTCAACAGGATCCTTTTTTTAGAGATAATTATATACAACATAACAGTAAACAAGGACAGGAGGCAAAGAACAAGTTTGTAAATGACTCTACAAATTTAAAAATAACTCGCTTTTTGGAAAGACACTTGAAAATCTTCAGAAGAGAATTAATGTCCGATTGGCCAATTCTGAGGATCATGTAACAACAAGTTAATTTTCAACAAGCTTAATTTTTATCGACGACAATATTCAATAAAAAAACCTATTCGGTGTTAATTTGTGCAAAGAAGCAGCTGCGATGATGGATAAACCAATTTACATCAGAATGGCGGTCTTGGAATTCTCGAAGCTTGTTATGTATTTACTTCGTTATGACAGCTTCATAAGATACTCAAACAAGCTTAGTGGTAAATTTGAGATAGTGGTCGGTAGGTAATACCGACTCCTTTTTTCTATAAGTACCTAACATAAATGTTTATGAAGTGCTATTTCCTCGAATGCTATTAGATGGATCACTGGACTCATCAAATTTGCCGAATGGTCACCCTTGCTGCCCAAGTCGATATACGACAATAAAATTGGGCTATGTAAAAGATGGGTCTGTGCAGGCAATCCTCAAATGGAAAGGATATTTTTTCGACTAAAAGCATATATCCTCTTATCACACAATAGATCAGAACACAAGACATTAAAGGGTGCTCAAATGTTTGTCGTCAAGAATGTTCTCTCTCATGATTTTTACATAAAGAAATATAATGATCAGTTGGAAGTGACTACTGATCAGACGAGATTTGCGTCTCACACATAACTTACGACCTTACAATACAATAAACGCAGTTTGTCATTCTTTGAAGATAAGAGGGCATGAGTCCGTGTGAACTATAGCCTTCCATGCGATAACCATCAATTTTCCGGCTTTTTTTCAGAATACGCTCCTCAAAAACACCGACAAAAAATTGCTCCACAATAACCAGCTGCAAGTGAAACATAATTTGTATAATTTATATATATTCATTTGTATTCGTAAATGACAGACTGTCATGCTGTCGTTTAGTTGACTTTTTGGACTACTTGATAATATCAAAACAAGATTAAAGTTTAAAAACAAGTATATAACTGCTTGTAATAATTATATAAATCGAAATTATGATTTGTTTTAATATAACTTGTCGACTTGATGATACATCAAGTAAAGACTCAAGTTAAATATTGAATTCACTCAAAGTAGTACATCATTAAGTGACTATATCAGTTTTATTTCGTCCAGCTGTAGCAGGACATCAATTTCAAAGCAATTTCACTTCTTACTTTTCTACAAGGTAAAAAAACTTCTTTTTCATGAGGTTGCAAAAAATGTTTTAATTAATTTTTTACATACTTCGAACTGGAATTAAGTACATAGTTATAAAACTTCCAATATGTATGAACTCAAATCAGTTAGATCTATGGACACACAGATACTCACACAACATATTAAGTACCCTGGATCAGTTCGATATAATTTGAAGATGGGTCTTCAGCTGCTCAAACCAAAGAATCAATATTAATTTAGAGTCTTTGGCTCAGACTCCTTACCAAGTTTTCTTTCTATCAAGGAATCTACTATGTAATCATTTACACTTCGTTGACATGTGGAACACTGGAGACATTTTTGAGTTGTCTGTACAATTGTATGTTTCGAAATTTCGGAAAATATAACGATCACAAAGATTAGTGTCAGGTGACTATGGAGCTTGTCTAACCAAAGAAATGTATCAGTCTGTTCACCACTGATTAACAACATGTACTGTATGGCGTCTGGCATTATCATGTTGTATTTTCAGCTCCAAATTGGACATTTGTTGTTCATATATACATCTCAAACAGATGTTCTTGAAGAAGACGATATGTCTATACGCGTTCATCGATCATCTTCCCTCTAGGATTTTGAAATAAGCAAAATAATTTTGAATATTTTCAAGCCACATGAATGATACAAAGTTTCCGGTCAGATATTATCTATCTCACTTGTAGAGGTCTATCTATAGCTGAATCAACCCAAGCACGATTGCATTCTTTAATTTGATCTCACATCTCTGTAGTAAACCCACTTTCATCGATTACCACTACTTTTTGATTATTTGCTGCCTTTATAGAAAACTAACTTAACATCTCTCGACTTCTTTAAACTCTATGGGGTTTGTTGTTTTTAAATAATTCATGGAGTAGCCATCTGCTGCACTGTGATCTCCTTTTTAGCTCTATCATTAAAATTTTATAAACGGCTTTTTTCTTTATTCCTGTAGCAATTATTCAAGAGCATTTAAAGAAATGGTATAATAATCATCTTCAATCATACCTTTAACCAATTCTACATTATCAATACCGGTACTTGTGCGTATTCTACAAGATTCTGTTTTTCGTTCAAAATTAGTTTGTTCTTCATCTTGCTCTTCAACTTCATATTCTTTCTTAATTTGTAGTATTTTTATTAAAGTAATTTTATTTTCTTCACTCCAACTCCGAACAATTACGAGATATATTTCTCTATATTTATATTAAAATATTTTATGTTATGTAGCAATAAAAAAGTAGAGTTCACTTGCTTTGATATTCATAATTGGTTTGCGTGTTTGGTACAGTACAGCAGTTTTCCACAGCACTTAAACTAAATTACTGCACAGTGAGATTATTTAATTTGAAAATATCGATTCATAGATAATCACAATCCATAGATTTTGATTGAAGCATTGAAGCCACTAAAATGATATATTTTTATGTATATAGGGTATATTTTTTGTATATAATATATATATAAATATACCTGTATATATACCTGTATATATAAATAAAAGTTTAATACTTCCTATTATAATATGGCGGTATATATACCGGGTATACCACCGTAGCATTTTTCACCATTATTTTTTATATATAGCTATTTATACCGCCATAGGCCGAGGCAGAAAAGTTAAAAACCACAAAAACACAACCATATACTACGGAATAAGTAATAAGTTGGAACGGATCATTTAAAATATATATATTAAAATAGATATCGGATATTTTCATCGGCCAATTATACTTTCATTTCCCGGCGTTAACAGTGTAGTGGGACCCACGTGGGACCCACGTGGGAAGGAGGGATTTGAGTGGGTCATAAAATTA
>JAUZND010035503.1:0-11639 GCA_034780555.1 Coelogynopora nodosa
AGCTCCTTTCTTGATTGTTCTCTCACAACCATGACATGTTCCGGGTCCCGGGTTCTTCTCGACGTCCCCAGCCAGTTGTTGTTGTTGAAGTAGACTCGCCTTCCGCGGAAGGCATAGAGCCCTCTGCTCCAGCAGGACTGCTTCTCTCTGGTATGTTGTCAGCACCGAGAGTGGAGGGCGTGCATGACCGAAAAATTCCAAGTTCAATACAAGGTTCCAGGGGCATTCTTGGAGCCAGTGATTCAGCGTTTGCGAAGACCCCGGGCAGTGCTTGCAGTTGGGGTTTTTAATAGAGTCGACAAAGTTTTGGTAGGCTCTAGGGAGGGTGGAGTGACCGCTCCTAAGTCTGGCCAGCATGACTGCTTCTTTTCTGGTGAGGTTAGCTTCTACGAGCTTAGGGTTGTAGACTTCTGTCACCCTGGGTTGTTCTGGTGCTGGATCGTGAATTTTAACTTTGATGTGGCTATAAACGCACTTCAGCGGAATGAGGGTGTGGGTTTTATCCTTTCTTTGGCCGCTTGGTCTGCCATTTCGTTCCCTGGGCACCCATAGAATGGTGATCTTGTTAGGAAGGGCATGCAGCTCTCAGGAGATGTAAGGTACTTCTGCGGAATTGATGGCCAGGGCATTCAATAGTGATTGGCTATCCGAGCAGATAAAAACGCTCTCGCCTCTGATGCAAGTTTCCTTAATCGCTCCGATCGCGATGCGCATGGCGATAGCTTCCTCCTCGAACGAGTTGGTCAAGTGGCTTCCTTCTTTTAATGGTCTGGATGATTGTGGGGTGTTCTGTGGGTCCTGATGTGATAACTGCTGCTGCCCCTAAGTCGCTGGTGCCCCGGTGGCTGAACCGTCTGTGTAGATGGTGACGTCGTTGCCTAGTCTGTTGATCGTTTCTAGGCTGACTTTTCTCAGCTGTTCTTGTGAGTCCTTCTTTGTGACTGTGAGTGTTGATGATATATTAATGTCGGAGTTGCTGGCTTCAAACTTTTCCGTGAAATTGAGATTGAGGCGTCTTCTGTTTTTCATCCCTTCGATTGGGCTTTCTTGCCATAGTTTCTCCAACTGTTGCGAAGAAGTCTGTGTTTCGTAGCTTTTACCAGGAGAGCATGTCTAGGGTGTTCTGGGAGGAGACGGAGGGCCTTCTCCTTGCTGTTCCTGATCATGTTTTTACCATGCGTAGCGTAGGAGAGGATGCCTGACTCTTTTCAGAGGGCTTACACTGGTGTTGTTTTGAGTTGACCTGTGATCTTACTGAGGGCTAGGTTTTGAGTTCTTTCCAGGTGTTCTATTCTGCTGTCGGAGAGCCACGGTTGCCTCGCGGCTACGCTGTAATCTAGCTTGCTTTTGACGCTAGTTTGCTTGTCGTTGTAAATTTTTGTCATGTATTGCTTTTTCCAAAGCTAGTGTTCACCAGGCAGGATAGGGCTTTACTGCTCTTTCTTGCTTTGTCGCAGATTTGTTTAGTTTGGTCAGCGAAGGACAGGGATCTGTCGACTAAGACACCTAGTATTATAGGGGTGTTAACATTCGGGATTCTCGTGTTGTTCAGAGTAATAACCGGTTTGTACTCAGCTTCGTGCGTGTTTGTTGAGTAAAAGGCTACTTCGCTTTTGCTGTTGTTGTGAGTCATGTCTTTGGTTTTATTCCAAGTTGCTGTTAGGGTTAGGGTTAGGGTTAGGGTGCTTTCAGACTGCTTTCTGGACTCTAGCTGTCACCGCTTCTTTGTTGTCTGTTGCCCACAAGGTAACATCATCCGCGTATTGGGTCGTCTCAGTGTCTTTGGGAATGACTTCATTGATATCGTTTGTGTAGGGGATGAAAAGAAGTTCTTCCCCGTGCATCCGTTCATTCTGACCGCTCCCTGCCTGTTTTGAAGGAAGCCGCTTATCCACTTAATGTATTTTGGACGGAGGCCGTAGTTGGCTAGGGTGGTAAACATTTCTTCTCTCCACACTCTATCGTACGCTTTAGAGTAGTCGAGCAGGGTCAGAATCGTGCGTTAGCTGGTTTTTATTGGAAGCCGTCACTAATATTTTGGGTAACTCTGAGGATAGCATCTTCGCAGCTTCTGAACTTGCGGAAGCTTTGTTGGTTGTTGCTCAGCCAACCTCTAACTTCGGCGACGTTGTAGATTCTGTGAGCCATCATGCGTTCGAGGACTTTGAGTATGCACGACGTGAGGCTGATTGGCAGTAAGAGGCGATTTCAGCTGGAGTTTTCTCTGCTTTCAATAGGGGAATAATGATGGCTTTTTTCCAAATTTGGGGGCTGAATCTGGTTTGGAAGGATTCGTTAAATAAGCCTAAAAGATGTTTCCTTCCAGAAGAGCCTAGTTCTTTGATGAAAGTGGGGGGATATCGTCTGGACCGGCAGCTTCGTCAGCTCTGATTTTCCAATGGCTCTGTTAAGTTCTTGTATGTCAAAGTCTGTGCAGGTTTTGTCCTCAGGGGCTAGATGTCTAACGATTTCTTTGCTCTTGCGATTCTTCGTTCTTTTTTCTTTCGTGAACTCCAGTTTGCTAATTTTGGCCTATCATTTCATGAAGGCGTCTGCTTTCTTACTGTCCGATGTTATAGTCTTACCGTCTACCACCTTGGCTTGGTTGGGAGCGTTGTCATATGGTTTTCTGAGAGGGATTTGATAATCATCCACATTTGCTTGTCGTCCTTGTTAGTCTCCACATCGCAGAAAAAGTTTTTCCACTCTTCTTCTTTAGCTTCTCTGATCATCTGATTGACCTCTTTGCACGTATATACCCATTGTGCTCTGTTTATTCTGACATTCTTCCTTATTCTGTTTCTTTGTTTAATCTTGTTCTTGATTTCTGGGGAGATATGGGATTTATTGGTCTTACTTGGTTTCGCTTTGCCTACAAATTTCTTTCTTGCTTCGGTGAGGATCTTGTTGAAGGTGTGCATTTTACCTGTGAAGGTTGTATTCACTTCTTGGATTATTTTGTTAATGCTCTCTTTGACCTCGTTTCTAAATTTGTTCTAATTTGCTCCTTTGCGGCTCCATTTCGGAGGGGTTTTCGATTCTTATCTTTTAGTGTTTATGGTGATTTTGATGGTGATGTTAATAGGCAGGTGGTCTGAGCTTAGGTCTTCGCATGTGTTCCACTCAATTTGGTCGAGCAGGCTATTGTGACAGATGGTGATGTATGGTGTGCTGTATCCGCCTGCAGCTTTATTGGTCCTTGTGTGTTCACCATTATTGACGGGTTGAACATTTTATTCTATCCTGGGGATAGCAGACGATGATTTTAATTGAATATAGGTTGCAACTCTAACGGTTTATCTTATTCTGGGATGGCAGAAGATGATTGCCGTTGAAGATTGGTTGCAACTTGAACGGTTTATGTAATCCTGGGATGGCACAAGATGATTGTCATTGAAGATTGGTGGCAACTTCAACAGTTTATCCTATCCTAGGATGGCAGAGTATGATTATCATTGAATATTGGTTGCAACTTGAACGGTTTACCCCATTCTAGGATGGCAGAAGATGATTGTCATTGATGATTGGTTACAACTTGATCGGTTTATGCTATCCTGGGATGGCAGAAGATGATTGTCATTGAAATGCAGATATCATCTTTATATCTTGAGATATTGGATTCGAGGGATCGTGTATTAGATTATGTCAACTTCAAAGTCACTGTCTACTCTCCAATAGTTAATTCGTGTAATTCTGCAAGCGTTAGTTAAAAATTGTGATTTTTGTTCTGTCAAGCGTATCTAATAGTTTTTGCACAATCGATAAAATGAAGATTATCGATAAAGAGTTCATAAAGAGTTTCAATTTGTCACTCCAATAGTATTAATTGTGTTGAGGAGATTCGTTTTTATTGCTTCTGCGTCTTTAGACATATAACTAAACTTAGTTAAATTGAAATTTCTAGGCTTTCTCCAAAATTGTTCTTGAACAACATTTTGTTCTAATGGGACCTGGATACTCTTGATTGAGGATTTCTATTAATCCTGATATATCAACTGGTACGCCACCAGCCATATCATCACCATCATATTCTTCTTCTTCTGATGTCATCGTCATCTTTAATTTCGGTATTGTCAATGGCAGATTGCAAATTTTCAAAAATATTTCCGAGATTCATAGTTAAAGGTAATTTATTTATATATTTAATGACATATATTGCATATATATATAGGCAGCTTAAATATGGTTTCATCGATCACCTATTGCTTTTATTGGTTGACAAAAGGCATAATTTTTTTGTCGAAATTCTCAATTAGCTTTGTAGAAGTACTACTCTTTCGAGGGTCAACTATAATTAGGCAATGTAAGCTATCAGAACAATTACAACTAAAATCATGTTTATGTTATGATAATATAATATTTAGACACCCTTAGATATTTTAATAATATAATTTAAAATTTATAATACCATCATTATTTACATACCCTATAGGAACTGGTCTAAACAACATTAAATGGCATAATTTGTTTTTAATATTTTTTTAAAGCCAAATTTTGTGTGTCTATTACATAATGTAAGTAGCAATATTTATTTTGACAAAATAATTTTTAATTATTGGGGCAGATTTTGTAATCGCAAAATATTAAATTCTGGATGTTCATAGGTCCAGATCTAAAAAAATCAATAATATTTTTCTAAACTAAATACATTTACATTATCATTTATATCAATATTGTAAAATCAAATTTGCAAACAAATCAGAAAAACCAAAATATTCAATTCTCAAAAAAATTCAATTTTACTTTTTTTTAAATGAGACATTTTCAGGGGGTTCATTCAGTATTTAGACTTACTATATCTAATACATAAAAGCATATCTTAGTTGACCATCTTCTTATTTGACTACGACATATATATGGTGTATATATATTATATATATATATAGGCTTATACATAAAGTTTACATAAAATTCTTATGTTGAAGCATAGTTAGTTATAGTTATTATATTTATGTCATAGTTCAGAAATATAAGATTTATAATGTGTTATTATTACATAGTGTGCATAAATGTGCTCGACAATTATAATAGGGAGTTACTGGTGACATGGCAGTGAATAAATTGTGTGTATATAAGAAAATTACAGAAGTAGTTTTATTTATATGTAATTAAAGTTATAACCCTGTGACAGGGTGTCTCCAAGTGCCAAACGGGGTAAAAATACACGTAATTATTTTAAATATTTTGATAGTGGATATATGACTTTATGTTCGATACCATTTTTATTCATTTAATATTACTTTCAAGAAAATATTCTCAAATTAAATGCAATTTTTGTACTTTCTGGATTAAAACAATTTTCACAGTTAAATAGCAACTTCAGCGCTAAATATTTCCAAAGATGTTCAAGCGTAAGCTCTTTCAAAGCTAAATTCCAAATAAGAAGTACGCAACTAGCGTAGAAAATGGTGCACCCAAATGTTGCAGCACTCCTCTTACAACGACGGAGAACGATTGACTACTCACTTCGTTTGATCATAAGTCGAGTAAGGATTAAAGTGTAACTGATTTCGGAACTAAAAATTGGAACATAGGTCATTAGAATGACACGAATATTCTAGGCAATATCGCTGAGTTGAGCGATTATGCATTCTCCAAATATAGGGTAAAAAAAGTAGTTAAACAAAATGTTCAACCCAATAAAGTAAAAGAATAATTCATACAGAATACAAGCAAGAAACAAATGACGAAAACTAGACGCGTAGTGACAATTTGACGGTAGAATATAGGCAAAAAGCGGACAACAGAAATAAGTGACTGTGCGATTATTGAGTCTGTGAAGAGACTTGCATGGACGCCATTTATAATAATGCAAGTTATTTCCTCACCAACAAATAGGAAACCGTGGAAAAAGAAAACAATACTCTGAACTGTTTTGACCAGAAAAGCCCATTCGATATGAAATCGACAATTGCTTAACCGAGTGTTAGGATGTAGTATGGTCTAGAACGCAACGATTTTTCGGTAAAAATGATTACGAAGAACCAACCATTTCCAGCAACCCCAATGATGGATGGAAATAACCAACGCTGTACTAGATAAACCGGCCAAATGTTAAAAATATTATTTCTGTAATGTTCATCTTTGCCCGTATAAAAAAGAAGTGGAGTTATTGTATATAAAATAACAATACGTTTAAAATAATAATAATAATGTTGAAAATTTATCTAATATATCATTGGATTTCCATATTTACAATTAAAAATTGTTTAAAATGTATATGGAAATATTGTACCACTAAAAAAATACTACATGATTAGAAGATGTTTTACAAAACAATTTTAGATGATTTCAATGAAATATTTCAATCCGATGTTACAAAAACATTAAGACCCATGTTCTATAATTTTATTTTGAATAATTACCAGTCATATTATAAGAAAATCCAATAGTATAAATCAATAAAAAAAATTTTAATTAATTATTTTACGAGATAAAACTGCAGCTATACAGATGACGCACCTTTAGTTCAGATTCACTGATTGGGCCACCAAACTGGGACTACTAATATGCAATGAAAAATTGATCTTCAACCAAACAACATTTTAAAACTTTAAAAATATTAAAAAAACAAACATGTGTTTAGCCAGGTTTTTGTCATGTATAATATACACGCACACATTTAAATGCATAAACTCCAATCGTGAATTGAATTTTATTATCAGATCGAAATATTAGTCAGTTCCACAACTAGTGTAAAATTTACATTTGTTGTGGTTTTTTATGAGACTAACTAAACATTTTAAAGCACGAGTCTGAAGAGCGAGTTTAACACATGATGCAAATTGTGCACAAGTTGTACAGAGAATTTTATTTTTCACTGTACTTTTTGAGTAAATAATCCTTTATTGCATGAGAACTTCTATTGCTGTGTTAATACAATAGACATGGCGATATAATAATAATTATATATAATAGTTAATGATCACATTATATTCCATTCCACCATAAAAAAATAAAATAAAAAGAACTAGAAAATATCAAAATGACGGCCAAACAAGAAACAAATTATATAAAAATATTTGTTCATGGCCAAAACCGAAAAAAGTCAAACAAAAAGAATGTGTTATCATAAAACCACAAATATTTATTTTAAAATGTTTACAATTCAAACATAAGCAAGATGGCAAGTCAAACCTGTGGATTTTAAAAACATATTGCCAAATCCAAAAAGCAGTTCAAGTATAATTAATTTATGTATATATTTATATATTTATATAATTATATTTATGAGCATCCCCAATAGAAGTATTTAGGATATATGTTAATAGGCCACTGTGGACAAACATTGACAATAAATGTGGAACAATTTTATTACTCGAATAGAGTTAATTGAAAATAAGAGAATCGTGTTTTTGTTATTTATACATCAGTAAATTATGCTTTTGTTAAAATGTTCAAGGTAGCACGACATAAAATGAAAAGGACAACCCAAATGACTTCAAGACTGAATATAAAGTTAGATAAAAGTTCTTTGCGACAGTCACGCAAATTTTGGTGAGTTCATATATAACAAAAACGAGTTAATAAGATGTTAGGAGTAAGATATAAAAAACAAGTTAAGAAATATAAGTTAATACATTCCATATTTCCCTTAATTAATATATGTAAATAAGAAGTACTATACATTTCATATCTCCCTTTATTAATATATGTTAATAAGAAGGACTATACATTCCATATCTCCTTTTATTAATATATGTAGTGTATCAATTTTATAAATGACAGAGATAATTTATAGAGTGAAATTAATTCCTAAGAAAAACCACTTCCATTAACTTAGCACGAGTTTTCAGAATTGTCCATGATTTATTTTTTTATGAATA
Organism: Coelogynopora nodosa; assembly: GCA_034780555.1. Taxonomy (NCBI): domain Eukaryota; kingdom Metazoa; phylum Platyhelminthes; order Proseriata; family Coelogynoporidae; genus Coelogynopora; species Coelogynopora nodosa. The sequence goes on from JAUZND010035503.1 coordinate 7,827, forward strand.
CAAATTTGAGATAATAGGTGAAATCTGCAATTGCAATAGTGAATCAAGCTATCTACCAGCTGTAAATTAGATATTGTTAATAGAAACTTCAGTATCCATAGTATTGCTTATATGAGTGAAACATGATAAAAAGAAGGCCTATTTGATATAGTAATATTAACTAAATACATTTTGTTTCTATATAATACTGTCCGATATTTGGCTTAAAATGCATATATTTGTTTTAGTTAACAATCTTTATTTTAATGAAAGCCGAATCCAAAGGATCAATTTTTTTTATTGAAAATGCATTTATTAAAGAATTTTCTAGTAAAGAAGACAAAACTATATAGTAATATCTATATATTGTTTTATGAAGTGTCTTTAATTAAATTTAATTTTAATTAAACGTAGTTTTAATTTAATTTATTTTAATTTTTAAAATATTGATTATGAAAAGGTCCGAATTACACAAATTTTATTCCATATGAAAACTGCAAGAAATATTTTATACAGTATTTTAAAAAAATGAGCTAAAATTGATTTAAAAATATATATTTTAATTGTTAGGTTTTAAGTCTTTATCAGTGAGGTGATTATAAATTTGATCTTTCAGTTTATTCACAGTGTTTTTAAATGTTATTAAAGATATTTCAGGTCAATTGTGAACATTATAACCGAAGTAACATCTATATTAATTTATATAAAAATTGACGGAGTCATTATGATTTTGGACATATACGACGTCATTCACGCTAAAACGTCAGGTAACCTGTTAACATTTTAATCAGTGGTTTACTTATTTAATTAATTCTGCATTTAAATATACAAAATGTTTCCGCTTGCCCAATCTACACATTCGTTTATTGTTTAATTCGTATTATAAAATCATAAAATTTGAATGATTCATAATTAATTCTTACAGTTTTATTTACTCCTCAATAATTTGTATTTACTATTCTAGTCAATAATTAATTAATTATTGTCGTCTGAATGGTGGCGTCTACTCTAATGAAATGGTTGGTAATTATTTTCTTGACCAATAGGAGTGGAGAACTGCTATAATAATAATATTAGTGCCAATACAACTATATGTCATTATGAACTATATTGGATATAAGTGTTCGATGTTAAGCATTTCCAAACTAATTCTTGTTAGTCAATATGAAGACGACTCTTATAATCCTCTCCCTCGTTGTCATGGCAGTGATTATTTTATCCTTCACGAATTCTGAAATACAGGCAGCTCCATATTCTAAAATAGATGTAATTCAAGGTAATTGTGTTTTTGTACCCTCACCTTAACGTCTCTCATATTTTTTATGAATCCTAAAACACATTATGAGAAAATCATATGGACAAATGATATCAATATTTACAATAATTAATAAAAAGTATACTGCATCTTTAATATGTATTTTTTCAAGCCCATAAAATACATTTTGTCAATAAATCTGGTTTAAACTATATATATGTTGAATACAGCAAATTATTTGTTTCACAATATTTATCATTTGTTAAATATTAACAAAAGTCGACACTCATTTTTCTAAATTGACTATAATAAATTTATTACATCCAAACCATAGCTATAGATATAACCACATTTTGATTAAATTCTTTATTCTGTAAACATTATCAGGTCTACTGATGACCTTGACCCCATATCACAATTTAAAAAAAATTAGTTAGTGTATTATTAAAATTATTTCTGTCTTTATTTGATCATTTTTATCTTTTTATTTTTCTTATTTTTAGTTTTTTAATACATTTCATGTGGAATTAATAAGTGGATAAAAGCTCACGCCACACCCATTCATTAAAACCTTATTTTATAAAATTCCTACCCACATTTACAAACTTTCCAACCTGGTACTATGTTATAACATTTGTATTGCTAATGATATTTCTAACTAAAAGGTACTCATTTAATAATATTATTTTTTGATTTGTATTTATATTTGCCTTATGCTAATGATATCATAATTATTTATAAACACATTCTTATCTGAGTAACATGCCATGTTTCAGTAAATTTTTATTGTTCTAATTTTTGTATATATATATATTAGAACTGTTTTAAAACTTCTTGATTGCGTTCACTTATTGTTATTATATTTTTATTGTTCCAATTTATTTTGGAATAGAATCGGTAAAATTGCATAAATGTTAATTGTGTTTATATTCGAATTTAATTAATTTAAACAGATAATATCAACAAATTCTATAAACGCATCATTGCAGCAAAATTTCTATTTTTTTCAAGTTTATTATTTATTTAAACGTTCTATTTTATATACAACTCCTTTATCCCTTCTCTCCCTCACTTCCATTCATCCATTATGTTACGTTTGCCATCCGTAAACTATCCATACTTGTTTTTCTGTCTCAATCCGATTAATTTATTAATTATTGAAACCTACCATATTCAATCAAGTTCTTCACAATCCTGATACAGATATTTTATTGTATTCTTATTTTAAGAACTAATCAAAAGAAGCAATGGTAACAACAAAAACAAAGATGCACAACTGCACTATTATTGGTGCAAAGGTAATCCCGTTAAATGTGCCAACAATCAATATTAATTTTCAAAGACAAGTTGACATCTTGACTCACGTAATATTGTTATCATTATTATTATTGTTATTCACTTTATTTCAGTATATGCCAATAACACTTGATCTACTTCAGTTAGGGAATATTATAGTTTTATTTCTTTAATTCTGTACAGTTTACCGAATTTGATTCAGAGAGCACAAAATTTGAGTAATATGAGATACATTTTTAGTTGTACATCTTTATGAACGATTTTTAACTTAGCCATATTGATTTTCAGCAACCTGTTCTGCGACCACATTGAAATCCCTAATGGCACATGTTTTAAGCGTTCATAAAAGTATGTAATTCTATCATTTAATTATCAAGAAAATGATTAATTTCGCTCTCCAAAGATATTCTCGACTAATAATTTTGTAATTTAAATATTTATTTCTGAATATGCACAATTAGAAATTTGACACCATCTAGACAAAAACTGTATAATATATAAAATAATAGAGAGTCTTTACATCCAGATGTTTATTAAATGTTGTCTAAACTAGCCTAAATTGTATTATTGTAACATTATATTTTTACTTATAAAAATGTATCACTCACAATGAATAATATACTTGAGTATATTATTCATATGATTATTATGTGAAGTAAAAATAAAATTATTTTCTCTAATAATTGTTCTTATAAGAGTTTTATTTGCTTGAAAATGGAGGAAACTTCTTATAGAAATTTAAAAAAGGGTGTAATCACGTTTGCTAAATCAAGTTGTTAAATTTTCAACATTAATTGAAAATGATATTTTAAAAACTTAAAATAAAAGAGTATATAATATTAACGTTTGATATAACTAATAATATTCAGTTTTCTCAGTATCCATCGAATCGTCATAATGTTATTAACAATATACAATAGAATAAGAATAACCATATAATTATAGTATAATGTAACGAGAGTTTTTTTTGTTGCTAATTTTTGATCAAGAAATCGTATATAGACCTATAGTTATAGCGTAAAAATAATGTGAGCAGAAAGAGTGACTATTAGAGTGAGCATTATAGTTTTCAAATGATCGTTATTCAAAATTGATGAACATTAAAAAGTGATTAGAAATGTTTGTGGTTTTCTCTGTAGTGGAATCTTGGATGATTATTTTTTTGACGATCATCATCCTAGTTTTCATCATCCTAGTTTTCATCAACCTAGTTTTCATCATCCTAGTTTTCATCATCCTAGTTTTCATCATCCTAGTTTTCATCATCCTAGTTTTCATCATCC
>JAUZND010035503.1:11739-22046 GCA_034780555.1 Coelogynopora nodosa
CATCCTAGTTTTCATCATCCTAGTTTTCATCATCCTAGTTTTCATCATCCTAGTTTTCATCATCCTAGTTTTCATCAACCTAGTTTTTATTATCCTCGTTTTCATCATCCTAGTTTTCATCATCCTAGTTTTCATCAACCTAGTTTTTATTATCCTCGTTTTCATCATCTTATAGTTTTGATCAACTTATAGTTCGTCATTTAGGTATTAATAACTAATTGTAACTTAGGTCTTAGTAACTAATTGTAACTTAGGTTTTAGTAACTAATCGTCATTTAGGATTTATTAACTAATAGTAACTTAGGTTGTAGTAACTAATCGTCATTTAGGATTTATTAACTAATAGTAACTTAGGTTTCAGTAACTAGTCGTAACTTAGATCTTTGTAACAAATAGTAACTTAGGTCTTAGAAAATAATCGTCATTTAGGTCTTAGTAACTAATTTTCATAAAGTTTCGCAACCAACAAACCGGCTTAGCAGTTTTATTAAGTGGGGGAAATTCCAATTTGAACCCACTCTCCCCCTAGTTTCACTTGAATTTTAGAACCCCCTCCCAATCCCCATCTTCCTCCCCTACTCCCCTTTTCCTCCCTTAACCCCTTTTTCCTCTCCCTTCACTTTTCTCTTTTTTCTACGCCATCCACTTGGCTTCACTAGAGGGAGAGGGGAGAAATTTCCCAACCCGTTGGGCAGGTTTAGTTACCAATCGTGAAACAGCTCAGAAATCAATTTTCAAATTTTTTGTTAGACAATCATCTAAACTAAACTTACCTATATGTTACTTACCTAAGCTAACCTTACGAAAACATTGCTTTGCTAATAGTCGTAATTATTTATTAACCGATCTTCATAATTAATTATAACAATCTTCTAAATTAATAAATAATCGTTATTCTGTAGCAGTGTTGATGAAACAATTGTAATCGTTCATAGAAAACATATATAGAAGCCAATAATGGTTTAATATAAGATAATATTACATTATTAAAACAATAATTTTAAGAATATATGATCAACAAAAATAAGGAGAATGAGTAAGTAAATTATAAAAATTATTTAAATAAACAGATTTTCGATTCAAATTTTACTCCCGTTTATTTACATTTATTATAACTTATAAATATAATACACACCTAACCCCATGGCAGCATAGGATGTCAGCTCAATGATATAGTAATTAGCCAAAAATGTGAAAATGAATGTTGGAACAAACCACAAAAGTGGGATATATTTTATATTCTTAGTTTTACTAAATATTGTTTAACTTTTTCTAGCAATATTGATTGGTATTGCTGTAAATTGTGTATTTTATTAACCTTTCGTACGTGGGGGGGTATATGCCAATTGTTTTTCTTCAAAGAAATTAAGTTTTTGATTAAACTATAAAACGTAGGACACTGATTTTTTTTACTCAGTGCAGTGGCTAAAAAAATTATTTTTTACTTTTATCTAACTAAAATATGTAACAAATATAATTTCGAATATTTTTACATACAAGAAAAAATTGTGTTATATTTATCCATTTATACCCCCCTGGGTTTTCATACTTGCCAATGATATTAGGAGCTGAAACTTGCAACATCAATAGAAAAAATAAGTTTATCGTAAATTATATCCATTTAACTTTATTAATAAAATTATTTATTAAAATAACCAGCAATTTAAAATAATACTCAAATAGCATTTATACTACTTATAGTTTATTTATATAAGTAGTAAAATTATTAAAAAATATTTAAAAATATAGATCTTGTGATCTGGAATCAGATGCAAAAAGAATCAAGTCAATTGGTTGCACTGAACAAATGTTATAGCATATATTGGTCAATATATATAATATGTGGTTATTTTCCTATATAGTTTTCCTAACTGAAGTATATGCCGTAATCAGGTCACAAAAATGTTACCAATCGATTAATTTTTCGAAAATAAAAATCGCTCGACAAGTCTTTAGGAGGTATCTGTATACCAAATTTAATTTTATACGACGTATCAAACCCTAAAAAGTATGTCAACGTACGAAGGGTTAATGTGTAATTATTTGAGCATGAATCTTTTTAATTTTCTTAAAAAAGGTTTAATTAATTTTTAATAAGTCGAAAGGTTCAAAGCAAATTTCATTCATTCATTGTGAATAAAATAAACAAAGTTAGCTCATTTTGCATGTAACATTGAAATGAGCTAACAGTAAACTTATAATATATCCAAGTTAACAGACTTTCTGCCATCTTTTCGATAATAATTACAATTAAATATATAAAAAACACGACCTAAGATAGAGATGAGAGAACTATAAAAGTAGTCAGGGAAAAATTGGCACACATAGTGAGATAAAATGAGGAAAAAAGAGAAACAATAGGTTGACATTACTCGCCAGAAATTTACACAACAAAATAAGCAATTCTATAAAGTGAATCCACTTTACAACCAGTAAATATATCATAAAAATATATAAATTGTATAACATAATACAATCAAAATATGCTTCGTCCAATGTACTATATTGTCTTATTTCCATTATTACTATAGATTCAAACATAATCATGTTTACAACAATTTTTTTGATGTGTGAGTCGACATATGCGGTAATTTGGACTGCTGATTGATTTGGTATACTGTTAAAAAACACAAATTCATAAAAAATTATATATATAAAATTCTATTGAAAAAATAGGCGACAAACTATAAAGTACCGTTATCAGTAAATGTCAATAGTAAATTTGACTAAATTCTTTCAACTTGTGTCAGCTATAGTCGAATGTCAGAACAGATCATGGAAGGGAAGAGGGAAGATATTTTAAGTAAAATTAATTTTATTAAACGTATGTAGTAAGTATGTAAGCTTTTCTAATAAAATTGATACCAACGGATGCTATTTTATTTAATGTAATATACAATAAATAATAAAGAGTAATGAATTAGATTAGAATTTCATTATCATTCCTAAAATCGTTAAAAGTAGCTTATATTGCAAGAAATAGAATTCAGGTTGAGCGGCCAATATAACAACTAACACTTTTTTAAATCTTCAATAAAGTACAATACAATCTGCAAACCGTCTTAAAACAAATTTCCTTCTTTTGTGCCGTTTTTGTCAATTTTCAAAAGCCAATAATTAACTAAATTTTTGATAAAACCTTTCTATAACCATATTCTTCACCATTTTTTGACATTTACAGTTGGTTGTTATTCTTTGTATGCCTATTGTACTACACGTGCTAAGTGTTTATATATTTAGTATATAGTATAATATTGATTTGTCAAATAAGTTTTGATAATATAAATATGTTTTTATTATGTATATTATTTGACATTATTTAGTGACATTCAAAAGTACTTAACTATTTTCTAAACAATATTTATTTCAATTAATTATTGTTATGCTATCTTATTTGCTATATACGTTTTTAAAGGAGTATTAATATTTTGTGTATTTTCATTTTATGTTGAATTTTTCAATTCGATATTATTTGTTAATTTTTAGTTCATATTGTTTGACTTTAAAGTTTGATATATTAATCTGTGTGAAATATATACTATTATTCATAACTATATATAACACCTGTGCATCTCTTCAAATAGTATGATGTGCCACAATATATATACAACGAGTGTTGGTATCTGATGGGTAACAGCAGTTAGGGGAAGGTGGAGCCATGATAATAGTCATTCCTAGATTTTTTTAATATTCTGTACGACATGATTGTAAAAAAATTGCTACATGTATATTTGTGAAGGCTGTAACAGAGCACAATAGAAATTTGTCTTTTGTTTACATTTAAATAATAGAAAAATGTTTTCGAAAAACATAACTTATTCGAATTAAACTTATAGCCATATTTCAGATTCTAATTGACGCGAAATGCATATAATTTTTTAGAACTGTGGTATAAATATGACAATATAATTGTATCCTTTACATACAAAGGAATACAGTTGTTTCCTTTCTTGCCAATGACAGCTGACTTAACCATTCAATCAGCAGACGTTTTCCTTGCATCGCCTACACAGCGAAAATTATTTTGCTTTAAAACTTAGAGGTAAGTAGCCTACTATGCAAAATGACTACGTGTGGCTATGGTAGGTGACGCACTATATTCCCCGAATATGATTGACTATTATAATCATTGAACGTTAACTACGAATTTAAACTGTCTAGTTCAATGAGCTCTCAAGCGTTACTGAATGTTTAATAACGGTATTTCGTGATTAATTTGTTAATTATATTTTGACACACTTCTCAATAATTTTTTTGTATTTTGTATATAGTTAGATTGATGCAGTATACATTACAACTAAAATATAAAATTAAAAAAATAATTTATAAATGTCTACAGGCGCGGTACCCGGATTTTTATAAGGAGGGTTCCAAAATTAAAAAAGGGCACATATCATGAAATTTAAAAATGTATTCTAAATAAGTATTGGGAGGATTCGGAGCATTTTCACTATTTTTAGAAACAAACCTCAAATAGGTCGATAAACATTTTTATTTCTTTATAATATTCAAAATAAAGAATCATCAATATTCCATCAACATAATAAGTTGTAGTGCTGCCATACCTAGTAATAAATATAACTGTTTTATTTTTATTTTACCTATGTATATACAATGTAAAGGCGATAACACAACAATAAAAAACTTATTCTAGAATATTATTAATATTTTATTTAATGCAATTGATGAGAACGTGCAAAAATTACAAATACTAATGCCGCACATATTTTATTGAAAAAGAAAAAAGGATTACAATTTTTAATGAGTAAATTCTTAAGATAATAAAATTAATTACTATTTTATTTAGTACTTTATAGTAGTATTCAAATAATAATATGAAAAATAAAATACTAATAGGTTCCATCGTTTTGCCCGCTACATTAATTGTTTAATTATATAAATTAGTTTTATATTGCTGAATTAGTTTTGTATAAGTAAATAAATAAGGTTGGTATTTTACTAGTTTTTTTTATTTATTTAGATGCAATTGTTTTTTATTTAAATATTAGCTTTGCATCGCAATAATTCACTATTTTTCTTATTTAATTAAAATTCTTATGTATGTTTCAAAATAACAAATTAATTTTAATTGATATTATGTTCTGCTATATAAGATTTCTTTCATACTAACAGCGTGGAAAGATGCCTCTAAATTTCACCTTAACCAAATAGAGAACCCAAAAATATTAAAAAAACGCCATCAGTGATATTCAGTTCATATTACTCACTATTATTTATAACAGTAAAATATTATTTAAGTTTATATATTGAAAATAACCAACACAAAGTATTAAATATTGAAAATATTTTCGGTGAAAATAGATTAAAACACTAAAATTTTTAACTAAAAATATTTTCAAAAACTCTGCATTCTAATGAAAATAGCGGAGTTTGTCTTTGTTGTGTCGTATAGCCCTTAAATTTTTCCAATTAAGTTCTTTATTTGAATGTTGTTAATGAAGCGAGTAATAAACTTCTGCTTTAATCTTCATCCCAATAGTATAACACTAAATAACAGAGTCTAAAATACCAATATCACACTTATTGGACAAGTTGCAATCATCTAATATAAACTGCAGAAAAACATTTTTATATTCTGCGAAACTAATTTGTTTTAAAAGACCGTCGGCTCTCTTTTCTTTCGCCATTGCAAAGTACAGACACTACACTAAACCTCAGAATCAAGTGACCTGTATAGGACACGAATTGTTGGACAACCTTCCTCTCGTACATGCTTAAAGCCGTCTGCGGTTTCCCCCTCCCCCCTTCCTCCGTTCTCCCTTGAAACGGTCCGGCCACAGAAGGGCAGCTCAGACAATAAGACTGAAACAACATTGTCTTAACTATCCTCTTGCATGGTTATGCTGGTCGACAATGGCCGTGGAATTGTCCTGAAAATAAGGCATTCTGGATGACATGTGAAGATGGGCTGCATTATGCTGGAGAGAGTCTGTGGATCAGTCAACCGAAGTTTAAAATTATCTGTTTTTCAGGATAATAAGACTCTGGAGGATGATTGGATTTCTGCACTGATTGGCACGTGTTCTATAGTAGAGTACTTTAATTACATATTTAATGTAATAATTGAGGGACGTGTAGGCTATATGAGCATGAAGTTAATTAGAATTGTTGATGATATATATATATATATATTATACGAATCTTTATAAATATGTATATTTATTTATTATACTATTATATATACAACAAAAGTGAGATCGGGGTTAATTTAATTGTTTTAAAACTATAGGCGTTTTGAGGAATCAAATTTCTTTTTCCAGTAAAATAATGTAAACTTAATTATATTGAATTATAATTCAATTTTGTAAGTTATCGATGTTTATATGATGTTTTTAATGCGATGTTTATAATATGATGCAAAAAAATTAATTATGCTAGAAGCATGGAAATATACAGTTGGCCTGGCTTGTGGTCCAATTAATGCCAAAAAATCTAAAAATCAAATAATTAATCGTTGATTCATCGCTTATCTAGATAGCTATTAAATATTAGAATTAATAATAATTTAACTATAAGGTTGACAAAATTGTATTGAACTACATGTAATGGAAACCCGCAAACATTTAATTTTCCAATTATGTTTCCACAAACAGAAAATATTATTTCTAAATTACTCAGTCATACCTGAAGCTCATTAAAGAGCGTTTCTAGTGAAGGGTAAATGTTTTTTAACATTATATAATAAGTGAATGTTTACATTGATATATATTGTGGTAATATGTTTTTAGACACCATAACTATATTTTTATTTGTCAAGTCTTTTAAACATAAATAAATTTGTACAACAAAGGTGTCATACTTTTGCATAAACCTGTATATTAATTACACTTTTAACACAAAAAGTGATGATACATAGTTGAGTAATATTTAGAGATCTATCTGACTGCATCAAACTTGTTATATTTCTGCAAAAGATAATCAAAAATAAATTATAAATACATTTAAATAATGAAGTAATTATGTAAAATATTTATTACTATAAGTATCTTAATTCCAACTGTTTTAACATGATCTTCAACTACATTGGCAAGTAGATCCGCCATATCTCCCCCGTTCCTACTTGAAAATATCTCGGTTTTTTAGTAATCTGTACAAATTCTTAGGGTAAACGCCACTTTTTCGCTGTATACTTGGCCTACTTTTCAATTAGTGAAAAAATTGTGAATAAATAACTTTTATTGTGAATAATTATTGTGGTTAAAACTAACTGTTTGGCTTCTATAACGATTGACTAAATCAGAAGAATAAAGTGTGTTTGTTTAAATCCTGGCGCCTAAATACGTTATAGAATATAATAAAAGCATAAGGGTTCATGTAATGAAATGAAATGGTTTATTTCCACTGTTTGCTTTTGGATGCACTGCACTGCAGGAAAACAATATATATATATACATTATGTGTTTGCATAATAAATTATAAAATAGTATATTGATTCGGAGAAGAATAAAAAAAAATTATGGTTTGGGTAAATTGGAAAGTAATTGTTCAATGACACTGGTCCCCAGCATCGGAAAGCCTGCTTCCCGATCTTCGTACTGCCTGTTGTGGTACCGACTTCTCCCCTCGCGATACTTCTCGTCAGTACGGCATCCAGCGTCTCCTCAGCTCGCGTCCTTTGGTGCAGGCGCATGCGCAAAACTTGAGGGTATCCGGTCGACCAAATTCGCGCTACCAATGTCCGTTGAGCTTTGTTCCTCCTTTCGTCCAGCGTTGACCATCCGTTGATATCGCGCGGGCAAGCTTCGGGATTTCCCTGCGGCGACTCTTGCGGCAGCATTGTATCTGCGATTCAGCAATTCTTTTGCCTCTTAGGACGCTTTGGAGAACAATGATTGGCAGTAAGTCAGGTGCGGTATTGCCAGGGTTTTTGCGAGCAGTTCGTTGTCTTTGTGTGAGAGATGCTTTCCGAGTTTGCGTAAGGAATTGACGGCGTTAAATACTTTTTTGACGACTTTTTCACAATGGGTATTCCACGATAGGGTAGGATCTATTGTTACACCAAGTACCTCTATACTTTTTGAGTAAGGGAGAACAACTCCTTTAATTTTTACTTCGACTTCGGAACCCGATTTACGTTTGTGGGGGGTACCGCAACGGAGTAGTTAAGATGTTATAGGTTGCCAGTGTGTTATCTACCGCATATTCTTCAAAACGCTGTAAACCTACGTTCATACGTATTGCTGCTACTTCATCCGTTGAGCCCATGATAGGATGGTTGTATCGTCGGCGAATTGAACGAGGTCCAGTCCATCTGTTGATCTGATTATCTCCGTGTGACAGTCATGTACGTAGAGCGTGTAGAGAAGAGGACCGAGGATACTTCCTTGGGGCACTCCGTGTATTACTCGTACAGCTCTCCACTGTGATTTCCCTTAATTGTTGTTGATTGGATTATGTGCTCGAAGTATGAGTTTAAAAGTTCTTGTGTAATGCCTTCGATGACAGCTTGATTCCGTAATTTTTGCATTAATCTTTTCCTGTCTATGGTGTAAAATTCTTTGTCGATTTCCGTAAATACTATGTAAATTAAGTGAAGAAGGTCCGTCTCACAACTATGTCCTTGTCGGAATCCGTGTGCTGAGAAGGGTTTTGCTCCAATGCTGTTAGCATGTTACATGATTTGATCAGCTATGAGTTGGGATAGTACATAGCAGTAGGGAGAAACACATTTTGTTGATTTTAGCTAAGAGTGTATAGATGCCAATTAGAGTATTAATGGCCGTTTTAAGATGTTAAGTCGTTCTTGAGCCAATCTCCAATCTTTGGCCTAATTGTGTACGATCATCTTGTATGAATCAACACCTTGTTTAGCAGTAATAGATTCAATCTCCAATCCTTGGCCCAATTGCGTAACATTATCTTGTATGAATCAACACCTTGTTTAGCAGTAATAGATTCAATCTCCAATCCTTGGCTAAATTGCCTACCATTATCTTGTATGAATCAATATCGTGTTTTGCATAAATAGATTCAATCTCCAATCCTTGGCCTAATTGTCTACGATCATCTTGTATGAATCAACATCTTGTTTAGCAGTAATAGATTCAATCTGCAATCCTTGGCCCCATTGTGTACCATTATCTTGTATGAATAAACACCTTGTTTAGCATTAAAAGATTCAATCTGCAATCCTTGGCCTAATTGTGTACGATCATCTTGTATGAATCAACACCTTGTTTAGCAGTAATAGATTCAATCTGCAATCATTGGCCCCATTGTGTACCATTATCTTGTATGAATCAACACCTTGTTTAGCAGTAATAGATTCAATCTCCAATCGTTAGACAAATTGTGTACTATTATCTTGTATGAATCAACACCTTGTTTAGCAGTAATAGATTCAATCTCCAATCGTTGGTCCAATTTTGTACCATTATCTTGTATGAATCAACATCTTGTTAGGCAGTAATAGATTCAATCTCCAATCGTTGGTCTAATTTTGTACATTATCTTGTATGAATCAACACCTTGTTTAGCAGTAATAGATTCAATCTCCAATCCTTGACGCCATTGTGTACCATTATCTTGTATGAATCAACTCCTTCTTTAGCAGTAATAGATTCAATCTCCAAACGTTGGCCCCATTGTTTACCATTATCTAGTATGAATGAACACCTTGTTTAGCATTAATAGATTCAATCGCTAATCCTTGACCCCATTGTGTACCATTATCTTGTATGAATCTACACCCTGTTCAGCAGTAATAGATTCAATCTGCAATCCTTGGCCCAATTGTGTACAATTATCTTGCATGAGTCAACACCTTGTTTAGCATTAATAGATTCAATCTCCAATCCTTGGCCCCATTGTGTACCATTATCTTTTATGAATCAACACCTTGTTTAGCATTAATAGATTCAATCTGCAATCCTTGGCCTGATTGTTTACCATCTTGTATGAATCAACACCTTGTTTAGCAGTAATAAATTGAAAAAAACTCAATGTCGGAAAGCCAGCTCTAAGTAAAGCAACATCAAAGGAACTTGGGATCGTCTCTAGAAAACGACATCAAAGTACTTATCCTCCTCATACACCACCACCACCTCGGCAACGATCGATCACTCCACCTGGAAGTCACCGTTCTAGAGCTATATCAAGGAAAATCGTTTGGAATGAAGTGTGGGGTGTGTTTAACTTTGTGTATTGAAATCGAATTCATATAAAGTTACACATTTTCCTCTCTTTCCCTCTCTCTTACAGATAATAATTGATAAGTTGAGATGTGTCTGAGAATACCATCAATTGATAAATGAAATGTAAGTTAAATCTTATATACATAGTACTGC
>JAUZND010035514.1:0-22044 GCA_034780555.1 Coelogynopora nodosa
AGAGAGAGAGAGAGAGAGAGAGAGAGAGAGAGAGAGAGAGAGAGAGAGAGAAAGGAGAAAGAGAGAGAGAGACGAGAGTGAGAGAGAAAAGGACACGAAATTCTTCGAGCTCCAATTTCTTACACGTTCCAGTTCAACTATGAACGTTGTCAGCGCAGTGTGACATTTATACTGTGACACAGGCCACTTTATCGAATGGGTACAATTTCGATATTGGAGAAGTGCATTCTTCTTCAAAGTGAAAGGCCGGTTGATTTCATTTCGCTCTTATATCAACGGGTTTGTAGGACTCTAAGATGATCTTCATATTAAATTCGTGATAACTTTTTGACTTAATGATTTTATTATCTATTAATTTTTATGATAATTTTCTTTGATTTTGATTATAAAACTGTTATCTTTCCTTTTGTTACAGTTAAATGTTAAGATTTCTTAATGGGTGCCAATTGGGAAAACGAGTTACTTAATTAAGTGAAATATATTACTATTTTGTTTAATATAGTTATATTAGACTAATATAGTTTTAGACATTTTGTTTCATTTAGGTACTTTGTTGTAAATAGCATTTTTATAAATAAAAATGAAAGGGAAAGACATTAATTACTTTCGAAATATTATTTACAAGGATTATTACAGAGTAGAGGATGGGTAAATTAAGGGTAGAGATTTGGATGTTAACAATGACCGTCTACATTTATTAATTTTTAATTAATCAAATATAATTATATTGTACACAGGAAATAGCCTAATATGAAAAATTTGTTTATGAAATGTTTACTTAATTGTTACCTAGTTAGAAAAAAAGAATATATATTTTACATTTTTAAAATAACATATTTTCCATTTCACCATACAAAAATATTACAACATGAGGCAAAGTAAATTGTTTATGGAACTATTAATACAATATAAATATAAGTATACCTAAATATTTTTTGCAGGGCCGTGAACATTTTAAAATAAACTTAAGTACCATTTGATAACTTATAATTGTATTAACAACATACTAACTTATGGTTTTTTTAATTATTCGATTAAAACTTATTATTTATAATTTTTAAATATTACTCGTTTTTGTCAATCTATCAATTTATTTATTAATAATACTAATTTGAATGATATATTATATATTATAAATTCTATAAAATTCTATAGTTTTACTAATTTTTTAAAGTTTTTATCATTTCAAAGTAGGAAAAGCGCGCAAATGATCAGAATGTGAAAGAGTTATTAGTATTTTTGCCGAAGCGGTTCACTAAATGCGAATATTGTGAATATTAATTAAAAAAGATACAAGTTGCACACATCACACACAATAAGAAATACTATGCTAAAAAGAAAAGTCAGACAGACATACACACAGATAGACCGTAGCGCTATAGAGGTAAACGGCACAAGAGCGCTTGCTACACTAGCTAAGCTATTACGAGCCGGTATTACCGAAAATCGGAGTCGGCAAAAAGATCAAAAGGATTTATGACTGAAAATAATATCTTGCAATGGAGTTTTATTGGTTGTAGCTGCGGCGCACTGCAACTGTAGCTCGTAAATATGATTAATACGATTTTTCGGCAATAATATACACCCATTTCAAATGCAAAATTTTGCACCGCCGTCTCGGAGTTATTGTTCACTTACACGGACACTAAAATCAGTTATGAGCTCCTGCTATGGCTTTCCAAATGAGTTTCCCGCCCCACGATTACCCTCGTCTCATAACTTTGGAGCGCCGTCTCTTTCTTCACACTGTCTGCCACCATCGTCTACCACGCTTGAGGACACTCACGCACTCTCACTACACCAACTTTACCCGGCCGCGCCGACTCGTCCCATCCCAGGATACCGGGGCTCAGTGGCTCACTCACAGCTGTCCTCGAGCGCTCGAACCCTCTTCTCCCCACCACACTCTTCCGGCGAAACTCTGCACTCGCAAAGCTCCAGTTTGACTGGAAAGCATCCAACTTACGGATTTTCCCCTGTGTCAGTTCCTTCGAATCAGGCAGAGGCCAACATGGAGGCCGCTAGATTTTGGTCCCATCCGTATGTTCCCTTTCCATTAACTAACCCCTATAATACGGGATCAACAGTACACCATCCACTATCTCTGGGCGAATCTAATGCTTGTTCGTCCACAGGAATCTCCGCAATGTCACGGCATGATAAGCCTAGCAGCCTCCCAGAAAATCAACGCATCGGACAATCCTTCTACGAGTCAGCCATGATGTCTCGGACAGCCCCAGTGGGTAACCCGGCAACAGGACAGTCTCAAGTGTGGCCTTGGATGACGATTGTTGGTAGGTATAGGTGTGTAGATGTTTAATAAATATATAACACACATGTGTGCCATGGTATAAATTGCGTTTTATTGCTAGACTTTACTACCGCCCTATACTTCAACTTTACATAGAAGTTAGACAATATTTTATTAATAATTGCAACCTCAAAGCTAAGCCGCAGTGCAATAAAACCGGAGATTTGGCCGACTTAATGGTACTTACTAACAAATTCAGTTCAATAAAATGTGATCATATGAATTCCTAAGGGCGGTTCCGTGAGATGTAATGTACGTTTCATTTGTATTGAATTACTTTTTAACAGGTATATATTGTAAATCATAAATTGTTTACTGAAAATAGAATTAACCAAACTACAATATTATTTTTGATGGTGATTAATGTTTCCATATACAAAAAGGAATGTACCAAAACTGTCATTTAATTAAGAACTTAATAAATACAAAATTAAAACTTAAATCTAGATATATTTAATGTCCATAGCAATTATATAAAATTTAAGTAAAGATAATTTTTAAATATATTGTTATCCATAACAACATGCATTACGAATGTAATAAATAAAACTACATAATTAGAATATTCTTTGATAAATAAAACTATAAATATGATATATTAATAATAAATATAACTATATAAGTTGAATATATATTAAATATAATTATATAAGTGGGATATCTATTTAAAATAAAACTATAAAAGTGGAATATTTATGCCGCAGTTCAAATTTAAAAAGCTTTAATTGATTTTTAATATATATATATACACATCTTTAAATATAACCATACAGACATCCACATATAAAATAAACATATTTCAAAATGTTTAAAAGTCATTTAATATTTTCCTAATTTCCAAAATAATATTAATTTTGTAATGATTCAATTTTTTATTTAAAATTCTAAATATCGAATATCGACCATGATTATAATCGACTTGATCGAAAACTTACTGATTATTATATTTTAAATATTTGTTTGAAACACAATCATTTATAGTTCAAAATATATTTAATGAAAGGTTATTATTAACCACTTTAAGTTTACAGATATATATGAACAATTAAATTATGTACATATTTATATTTAATACAGACGCACGCGCATAGATATATAATGTGCGTACATACAGGTGCGTACATACATAATAAATCTGAGTATAATGAATATACGCAGTACATAGTAAAAGTAAAAGTAATGTGTTTTATAATATAGCTGAAATTGTTTTTATACATTTTAATGCGTAATTTTTACATTTACATATAATGCAAGAAGAAATATTGATATGAAAAATATATTGTTAAATTGTAATTGTAAACGATAACATAAAATCAATCAAACGAAATTAGATTAATTGTATACAGAAAATATTGAACATTTTATTCAATCTAAATTTTAAAAGTAATATTTTGTAGTAAAAATATATTTTTTAACTGAACAATTAAATGTTTCGATTATACAATAGCTTTTTTAAAATTTTGTACGCATTAAAATGACTAAGAAATGTAATCCAAAAATTTGTAACATTCGCTCAAATTGTTTATTATGTTATATGTCAAATTTTATTATAAATATTATTATTAGTAACTTATAGAAGAATAACTTACGAAAAATGAACCGGAATAATTAATGTAAATATCAATATAATAATTTATAACTTAACTAAATTCACTTAGTAGTTTTTTATTATCGTAGCAGGAGAATTAGTACATTTGACGTACTTGTGAGTATGCTATACATTTGACGTACTTGTGAGTATGCTATACATTTGACGTACTTGTGAGTATACTATACATTTGACGTACTTGTGAGTATGCTATACTTTTGACGTACTTGTGAGTAGTATATAGCTATATAGTTACAATTTACACTACAACTACGCTGGTCCCATCCATAATGGAACTATAGGCTAATTGGGACGTTGGTCTCATTTTAATTGCAAATTTCTCTTAAATTTTAAATGTGGTTAACCAAGTAGACTTCGATTTTTTAAACTATAAAAATAGGTGTATTTGTAAGACTTTTCGGTATGTTTTATTTATTTTAAAAATACTGTTACTTGACTTTTATTCGATATTTGTATCTAACAAAATCGTTTCTATACCATCATGTGTTAAACAGTGGCGCTCACAGGCATACGCATTATACGCATTGCGTATTTTATTTTTTAGAAATTGGCCTCCTTGACTATAGTTTGCATCCCTTAACGGTAATACGGTAAAACTTTAGTAATATGCTATTTTTGTGAGATTTTTGTATAAGTACGTTATAATATCGTTTTAGCGCCCCCGCGACGGAGTACGTTTTAATTTTTATAATCTTGCGAGCTCCAGTGTTAAATAAAAATCGATAATGGAGACCATTCTAACTGAAAAGCGAACTATTATTTTGTCTATATATATACAATGTCTTATAAGAAATGTTGAAACCTGACTAAATCCCATTGTATACTTTATTAAATATATCAAAATAACTATCTAGTGCATTTTTTTAATGAATATCGTTTTAAATTAATTAATTTTATTATTTTATTTTATTTTACATTAATTAAAATATTAATTTAAAAATGTCAATATTTTTACACAAATTGACTGTTTCATAAGCTGAGTTTAATTCTTATTTGCCGACTTCTAATAAGAAGCCGACAATACACTTTTATGTAACCGCTTTATGAATAAGAGCACATATAAGTAGAAAAGTACCCATTTTGGATGTCATGGTGCATTGATACACGTAAATTCTTCATATACTAAATATTATCATTTTTATTGGGTTTACATAAGTATCTGTATAGCGTTGTTTATGTCAATTATTTGAACATATCTTTCGTTGTAATTACCTACAATATATTCTTTACACTGTGCACGTCAGCAATGTGGATCCACTTTTTTCGATCCATTTTTTAAGTTTAAAATTTTTTTAGTCAAAACATTTAACTACATTATAGCGATAAAAATCCCAAACCCATACAAAAACAAAAATATTTCCCACTATTTTATGTTAAAACAATACATAACTAAAATTTATGTAAATGTTCACTTGTCGTCATGGAACTAAATAAGTATCAATCATATAATTAGTTTAAAATTTAAATTAAACTACTTTAATAAATTATATCATCAAAGTAAATTATAAAAGAAGATACAAATTTTTGTTTTTTGAAATATATATGGTGTTGATAATTACATTAAAACGTTATCAGTAATTTACTTAGATCAGTAATTTTCTCTCATTTTGAAAACTTCTAATAAAATGAGTAAGACTTCTTTCTGTAAATCATTTTATCTGAAATTTTTTTTAGTGGTAAACTAAACTCTAATTCTAACTCTAACTATAACTTTAAACTTATTATCTTTTACTACTTTCTTCTGTTTAATTATTTTAATGTTAAAATAAGTAAATCTATTTAAGTTAAAAATGTTCTCTAGATAGGTGTACCAAATCTAGGAAATGAGATAAAATGATGAACAAACACCGAATATATACCTCATATTATTACATTTAATTAAATAAATACTAATTAACTTTAAAACACTCAGAAACAGACAAATATTTATATATAAACCAAAAAACAGCATTAATTAAAAAAATATTTTCAAAGCCGAATTATCTAAACCGAATAAAATAGTTTATAGTAATTTATTAAAATCAGAAATAATAATGCTAAGACATGACCAATAAAAAACAAACATGGAAAAATTATTAAAAAATTAATATCGAAATACTCAATTTTTATATTTTGTATTAATATAGCATAGATCAGCATATTTCGCAAAATTCAATTTTTATCTATATTGAAAACTCCAAATTTTACCATTTTCTTAAAAGACAATATTTAAAAGATAGTTAGTACGAATGATTCTTTTTTATACAATTTATAAAAAAATTAATTAAAATGATATTTAAAATTTCCGGAATTTTTTATGATACATTTTTTAAATTGTTTTAATGTCAACGGGATTTGAACTCCAGTTATTGTTTCCAATCCGCGGGTTTTCTTGAAAATGCTCCCGTTATCTCTCTTTACTCACCTTACTTACTATTTTTTAACAATTCAGTACAAATAATTGAACCTTCTGTGTTTAGAGAGAAACCAAAATCAATTACGAAAAGTATTTATGTTTGCATGATAAACTGTATTTTAAAAGTCAAATTTTATTTAATTTTCAATTCTAAACTAAAACGACATCTATAACGCAATACAACTATGACAAAAAGTTTAATTGTTGAAAATAAATGTGGAGAAAAATATCCGAAAATATAAATCTACAAAAACAAGAAATGTACATATATTATATTTGAGAAAAATTAAATCACATTTTTAAATAAAGAAATTTATTAAACTAATGATAAATAATATTAATACTTTGTTATAGTTTGTTTGCAATTGTTACTAATTTGATTTTGTTTTGGAATAGTTTTGTTATTAATATTCGCATTACTTTAAAAAAAACAAAAATCCTAAAAAAAGAACCGAATTATTACAAAATTGTTTGTATCACAAATATATAGTTAGTGTATTGGTTAATTTGTGTTAAATACTATATTTTATTAGTTGATTATATTGTGCATCATATAGTATTATTTTCCTAGTGTTTAAAACAAGACTGATCATTGATCATATAATATATAAAATAATAAAAATAAATGTAAATTAAAATGTAAAATGTTTAATCAAATATTTTGTTATTGAAATTGTTGTTAATTTAGTTTTAATAATTTACTTAAAACTTGCATAAATATATTAATAATCTAAATACTTGAAATAATGAACAGGTGCAAATTTCTAATAATTTAAAATAGTAAAATTTACAAGAATAACATATTTATCATAATGATTTAAAAAGGGCATTCATTATATTAAACAAATGATAGGTTCTGTAATGCAGTTTCGAATATACATAAATGGATAAGTTTGCCGATTTAAATATTCAACAACGTAAAACATATAAATACTACTCACAATCAGCAATGTTTTCAGATGAATAAAACATTTTACAAATAAATTTACCTTTGTTTTTAATAATATGTAGATATTATAATTTATATTTTCTATTATGTAGTTATTGTCGCAACTGATTAAAATGGAGAAAGGAAATATAATATCAAAACTGAATATATATAATTTTTGAAACTTGTTTAGCGTAAAAATTTTGTGTAGAAAAATTAAGTATTTATATAGTAACATTAAATTGTTCACATAATCAAATTTTAAGATCAGTTTTAAAATCGAACCTAACTTGACCTGTTGCATCCAATCATCTTAATTAACATCAACAAAATATATTTTATCGCATCCAAACTGATTTATTTGATAATATGGCCTAATAGAGTTAAAATAATTATATCCCATTTTCAGTGAATATTCTTGTATAAATAAGGTCAAATAACTATTTAGTAAATACATAATTTAAAAACAACCTTTCATTGTTACTATAAAAATTAAACATTACATTTTAAATCAGAACCATATATTGTTTCATCGAAAAAAAGTTATATTGTGTTATATATGTTAATAATTATTTAGATAAACATAAATATAGGTTGACTTTTTTAATGATCTAATTTCATTACATATATCTCCAAAAAATCGTGCTTGTGTATAATAAGCAATGTGTGTTGGTAGTATAAAATATAAGTGAGCTATCTAGCTTGGTACAATTATCGGCGACGCACAATAAAAAGTTATGTTCCGTATATAATCTAGAATTCATTGTCCAGAAGTAAGTAGATCTACTCAATTTTCATAAGCGAGCGTCTCTCTGTCTATGAGTGTGTCTATCTTCCTCCCTCACATACAATTTATCTATTATTATCATCGTTTCAAATAAACGGTGACTACAGAATGGTTTCTCTCTGTGACAACTTAGAAATTTGATAACATAATACTACAAATATTAAGAATATAGATACAAACTAAAAATATTCTATAAAATCAGAATTCTAAAAATATTTTAGATTTTGTAGGATTTATTTCACAATGAGGGCATTTCACACCAGATGTTGCACCAACTCAAACGCGAATAGTTTGTCATTTGTTTCAATAAACATGATATACTTACTTCAAATATTTCACTTACTTAGCCACACCATACTTATAGAAAAACACAATTGTTTAGGTCACTAGCAGTCAAATGTAAAAGGTAGAATGTTATAATATATTATCTTAACTTCCAAAGGAAAATTAAACATATTAACCTTTTATTTTTTATGTAATTCACTATTACTTTTAATTCTAGATATCTTTAACATTTAATATTTTACTTGAGTATTTTCTATTTAAGTTTACTTCAAATAATTGAAAACGTTTTTTACAATAAGATAAAAAACAGATTTTAATGTTTTGTTTTGGTTATTTATTGACGTCAACAACGGTTTTAGAATGGCATCAATTGTATAATATGTTTTAAATATCAGGAATATACTTTTATCAAATCAAACTATAGTCTATAAAACTTTGCCCAATATACCACATTAATTTATTAGTTACATTTCGTCGTCTACAGCTATCACACCATCAAGTGTAAAATAAAAATATGGTTTTCCTGCTTTTCCGTTTTAAGACACACTAAAACCTTTTTCACAATCAAATAAAATACCTCGACATTGATTTGATAATTAAAAAATGTAGTAAACTGAAGCCAATATACATATTATGATTTAAATATGAATAGGAATTATCTGAAATATATCGATCAAATAAAAAATATATAAATAGTAAACCAATGACAAATTTGCCAATCATCAGAAAAAGATTTTCTCATAGTGGGGTTGATTAAAAGTCATTAGAATTAAAAAAATTATCACAACTGTATTTAAAATGTTAACTCAATCGATTGACGACTTTGTGAGTAAGGCGTTGTCAAGGACAACGTTGCAGGGTAAGTATTCTGAACTTCCTCTCTGGACCATCCAATGGTAATATAGGACGAAATAGATTTGTACAGTATATCATATAAGTAATTATTAACTACTATTAATATTATTAGGAAATATTAACATAAAACAATTATTGACGTGGTGTGAGTGTTGTCAATGTAGAGTTCATATTAATGATCAGAATGATAAATTAACCTCAACGTCAATAATGATTGGAATATTCACCAACTAACATCTACTGGTAAAGTTAACATTTTCATAAGTTAAAAAAGCTTTTAAATTCAATTATTAATTTTGATTAAAATGGTGTTTCCGTATAACGTAATTTTATAATTAAAATAATTCTGCGCTACATTACTGTACTTATAGTGAATCGTCAGATGAAGCGGATCACAGACATAATGGCAACAAGACAAGACGAAAATTAAACAAAATAACTTAAATTGAGAATATAGTTCAAAATGAAAGCAACGACATTTTTTCGTTACGTAATATGAACAAATAATAAACTTATAAAAAAAGGGCTACAAATGGGTTCTTATTGTATGTTTCTGTTCATTTTGCCCTTTTAAACCAACAAATGCAGATACTATTACTTGTTTTCTTTTACCTTGTTTTGTTGATCGAGACTTAAACCTGGAGAACAAATCTGAGGTAATTTAACCTATTTTCAAGGTCGTCAATTTTAATTTAACTAAAACAAACAAGATAAATTTGAAAATAATCAAAGTAGCTAAGAGAAACAAATAAACACGAATTTTAGAAGGTCGTTAAAAATGGTCTATATGCTTATACATTTAAAATAATTCAAAAATAAACAATGAAATGAATTATAGCTAAGTTTAATTAATGATCTAACCCTGTGTATTATTCTCGTATTGATTTTATTTTTTAGAATTAGTGGATTTTAATTATATATGTATTATTAAACAAAAAATGCGCAGAACATTTAAAATAAATAATTACAATTACGCTCACACATTGAAATAATTTATAACATTGTGAAATTTTTTTATTATATTTTCTGTAAATTTTACGTTCCTTAAATTGCTAGCAGCTACCCTAAACAGGTTTACGCTAGCGGTTCCGAAACCTTATCACAAAGTGTTTATTTAATCGATAATATATATGTAAAAACGATACTATTGAGTTAATGGTTTTACTTTACGAGACTATAGTCTCCTAAAATATTGGTTTTGAGTCACGCTAGACTTCACAAAACGATACAGGTAATACACTCTCTTGTCTAAAGAAATCATTATTGATCGGTTGATCAGTAGAGATATTTTAACTATATTAAACAATAGTGATATGGTATAAAACCAATATATATGATAGTCATAATTTTGGTTATGCAAAGTTAAATGATATAACTTTTATGACCCCAAAATTAATGTTTATTTTGAAACATAATTTACTTTTAACGAGAGACAAAACATTTAAAATAGGAAATACAATAGCGAGTACATTAATTTAATGTTAACTACATTTTATAAATTTATTTCAATTCTAACGTTATTTTATAAATCTCCGTATCAAAATATTTATGATCTAACCAATAACTTACTAAAATCAAGGAATATTTTCGAAAAAAATTCAATTTTGAATACATTTATGTATAATTTAGTTATAATTTGTTAAGAAAATTATTTTACATAATTAAAAAATATATATTTTTATTAATCTTTTATTAAAAACTTTACGATAGTACTATTTATTTTATTTACTACGATATTTTGTTTTAACATTGTATTATATGAAAAATTATTTGATATATTTTCATATAATATTTAGAAATTTTGAATTAGGATATATATGAATTTTGATTAAATAATTAAAAAATTATATACAATTTTTTGGATTTAAGTGTAAAAAGTTTTTTTTTAATATTATATAAAAAAATTATAGAATATTGTACTGATATGAATATTTTTTATATGACAAAAATGTGTACTAAAATATGTTAAATATTAAACGGGATTTATTAATACTTACATAAGTCTTAATAAAATGGGAATAATAATAAAGTGGTGATTTCTAATCAAGAGTTTTCATTTACGACATGTAGCTCTCTTGTAAGAAGAATTACAAGTAAGTTTAAATGTGCGACCAAAAATGATGTGGAATTTGTATAATTACATTATTGTCTCAACTGTGAAACAAAAGTCAAACAAACTTACATTGAAAATATTCAGTTAAACTTTTATCTAATTGTGGTGTATGTTTAATGCAACTTTGATCAATAAAATCAGTGTTTTTAAAGCCTTAAGAGAAAGTAATAAGGAGCATATTTTTATATTTGTACAAAATTCTTGTGATGTTACTAAACCATTTATATACAAATTGTAAATCGAAATATTTCATGTTGCACAGTTTCAATATATTAAAACTATTGACTAACTCATTTTACTAAGAACACTGTAAGGAAGAATTTGAAATATTGCTCCGGTAAATAGGCCATCAACATATTATTTAACTATATATTTCGCTACACTTGTATATTTTATCCTACGAATGTATTATATATATAAATAGGATTTTAAAATATGTTACGCAATAAACTACGGTTACATAATTGAATTTAATGTTAAATGACTTAAAAAACTAGTTTCTGTTTATAATTCCTATTTTCATGATTAGAGAGAGCTATGACATATATTATTGTAATAAAATACATATATTAATTACAAAATATCAATTTTAAACTAAAAAAAAAACTTTTAATTCAATTACAGCCTACACGTCATATTATCTTTTAATGATCATATTTGATTAGGCAAAATTTATGCCCCATAGATAACTAACATCTCGGCCACCAAGGTTGTAAAAGTAATATTATGGATGTATCGCGATATCATTAATTTTATTCTTACAATAATCGCAACCTATATGGTGTCCCAGGTTTTACTTTCCTATACAGAGATATATTTTATACTAATCAACGTTGATTATTATTTTGGTAACCCCAATACAGTGACTAATTAATGCGTTTTTTCGTGTCTTGAATTTAAATGTTAGGCTAAACTTTATTGTATAAATATATATAAATATAAAAAAGGGTCACTGGTTTGCATATATACGCACAGTGTGCATGGTCGTGTGGATGGCTTGTAACAGGTTCGAATCTTTAATTTATGGCTCCCGCTATTGTGTATATATATTCAAACCGATTTGATATATATGACCCCGCATTATAGAATATCAAATAATACACGATATACATAAAACAGTCATACAAAGTTGACTTTATATTGTTAATGACCTTTTGTGACCACTATTTTAAGGTTATCTTATTTATTATTTTAATTGAATCCGTGTATATTCTAAGCGTATATTATTGTGGTAAATATCTAAGTATTATAGACAATATATGAAATATATATCACCTATTGTGGCTAGATGCAAAAACTAAATAATGCTTCCAACATCCTCGCCTCTCTTGTAAATGTATTTTAGACATTTTTATTATTGAATTCACACTAATCTTTTGAAGCTAAGTGCGAATAATACCGAAGTAGGTCTCAACTGCACTAAACTGCATTCAACTGCATTAAAAATTTGCTAGCCAGAAACCTAATCAACTGAATATTTGAATTAAAACGTGTACATTTTTTATTTTATGTTAATAGTTTTTATTTTTTGAAAATCGCATCGAGTACATATCACGTAGTGCATGGTGTATAAATGTCTCATAAATGTTCTTATAGATCTTTCAACTCTAATCAAACAATCAACATAATTTAAAATTTGTACATGCCTTAGTTTTCAATGTGTTATTGTACTTCACTAGCCAATAATAAAAAGTATTTTCCTTGCTGCTGCCCGCACTTGAGAAAAAATTTCCCGATCCTTTAAAAAGTATATCTTAATTAAAATGTCTCTGTAAACCCAAACTTTTTTTCAAGACTTCGAATACTGTTTATTTATAAATTTACCTTATTATTATTATTGTTATTGTTATTAATATCTATACTTTAAGAATGTGTATCCCAATATGTAGTGATAAATTACAACTGTGAAATGTAAAAATATTTAAATCAATATAATAATATACAATCTATTTTTAAATGATATTTAACGCACATTAAATGAAGGTTATACAAGTATATATTATGACCCATTACATTTTATCCAATTATTTCAAAATCCAAATTGGATCGCATCCAATAGTATAAACAATATAGTTTTAATAAGCCCCAGTCACAGTCCTGTTAATCGGGGCTCTATTGGGGGTCAGAGGATTATGTTTGGAATGATAGGAGGGAGTTGGGGGTGCATTATGAAACAGTATAAACATTATGAAACAGCGAAAACTATTCAGAAACTTCAATAAACATAATAAGCATAATTCGAATACAGAAACATGTCCTCGGGAGTATAAAAATTGAAATTTAGAACACATTATTTAAAGATTATAAAAATATTAAAACTTTTATTTTATATTTTATTTGATAATAACTGGTTATTAAAATTAATGATATTGATTATATAGATAAACATAACGTATTTACTAATAAAATATCACATTGATCAAGATTTAAGTTTAAAATATAAAACTGAAAGATTACAAATTAGAAAAATTGGGGTGGTATATATGCTGTAAAAATCAACATTTGTATAATAATTGCTTACACTTGTTAAGCAACCAATTGCAATACTGAAGTGTAATGTTTAATTTATTTATTCAATCATGAACAAACCATCTCCGTAATTTGTAGTATTTTTCTGTTTAATAAAAGTTAACTTTATTCTTTATAAAAACGCCGACATTAACATTTTCAATTGCGCATGTTCCGACATAACTACTGCTGTCTGCAGATTGAAAATGAAACTCATATATTAACGGATCAACAGAGCAACATAAAAACGTGGCAAAACAGGCTTAAAAATATTTTTCAAAAAATGAAATAAATATTTAATATATTTAAACATATTTAAAAACAACGACAATATTTGTTATTCTATTCAATATTTTAAAATTCTTTGTCCAAGTATTTGAAATATCGAAAAAGTGGAACAAATTAACAGTATTGTATATTTTTTATTAAAATTTATCTATTATATGCTTACATTATTCCCTTGTGAATCCCACGATCTTAAAAAGTATATATATATTTAAAATTATATTTTTATTTTACTACTTACTAAATGAGTCAAACGAGTTATATATTATGTATATACTACAGTACTATATCGTTGTGTGATTTTAATATTTTTATTATGTTATACAAAAAACTTTATTTTAAAACTTAAGCATGCATAGTGTAGCTATGTATTAATTTGAAGTATAAGGTTAGTTGACCACGGTAGAAATTATTCTACATTAAATTAATCTTAATTTGCTAATGATTACTACTTTAAAATAGTATTTAGTTTTTAGGATAATATAAATAAATGTTTTAAATCAAAATAAATTCATTTTAATAATATAACAGGTTTTATGGCATTTTTGTGAAAATATTTAATATAGAAAAAGCAATTTTTAAAATTACGCGAAGTGGTGTATGATTAAATGACCAATTTATGAAATAGTTGGAATCAAATTATAAGGGTTAAAATAAAACTTTTTTTTGTTTTGTTCATTAATCAATTATTTGTACTCTCCAGTTGATTGATTTTTATAATTTCATTAACAATAACATTGTAAACAAGAATATCAAAAAGAATCAAATTGAAATAAAATTAGAATTATATACTGAATAGTAATACATAAACTGAGTTATAATTATTGTAAATATTGAATGATTAAATTAATCATTTAATTTAATTTGATAATTATAATTAATTATGTTGCTTGATGATATTATTGAATATATTGTTGATGTTATTAACATTGCTAAGAATTTATAGTTTTGGAATTTAATTCAAAGAATCTATGTTCAGTACTTTAACTACAGTCAAACATTACCGTTCCTGTTTTCATTTATATTATTCTACTTCTTATGAATAGTTTTTAATTGATAAATTTGAGCGTATTAAATAAAAAACTAAAAAGAAACTATAAAACAATATTTTTAATAACAGCTGTAGTTACAGTTTTTTTATAACAAACAGTTTAAAAAAACACAATCAAATACCCTTTATAGTTTCATAGAATAAATTCAGATACACTATTAGCTGATTCAAAATTAAAAGAACACTAACAAAATTAGGGGATTTATAGAATTAGTAAATAGAATAAAAAAACAAAAATTAATTAAATTTAAACAAACAGAGATAAATTCCGAGAACATTTAACTAATATCATCTTAACAGATGTTGAATAATACAATTAAATGTGCATTTACAAAAGTATACATATATAGATTATGGAATTTACAAAATTTCATATAGAACTATAATAAACTCGATATAATCACGAAAAATAACGAAAAAAAATTTATTCAGAATATCTTGAGATTAATTTAAATAATACAGATGTAAAATAATATAGTTGACATTTGTTTAATTTATTATTTTGTGGAAATGTGCCATACTTTTCTGTTTAAAATCTAAAATATAAAGAAAAATAATAATACATTTATTATTAAACAAATTTTAATATTCGTCTAGACCATCTGAAATTTATTAAAAATTTTTATTATTTTTTATTTGACTATTTTTTCCCTCTAATTTTAAATTATTAGTGTTTCATCTTATTGAATCCTCAACTTTTCCACAAAAAACACATAAACGTTTTTTTATTCAATTTTTTATTATTGGATTATATCCGTTATTGTGATTAAAATAACTTACGTCCTTTTAAGTATTTTTTGTCCTTCAAATGAACTTTACCTTTTTTCTTTCTTCTAAATATCTATAATGGATTATTTTTTTTATTAAATGGATATTTCATATTTATATTAAGCGTCAAATCGTTTAAAGACATCGAAAAATTTGTTTTATTAAAAAAGAATGCCTTAGATGACTTTTATTTATATTTAATAAATAATAATAAATACTTATAAAATTAATTTATTTAATAAGAATAAGACAGTCAAAATATTTACTTTTATTGGTGTTATTACTTCAGTTATTAGAGTTGTGAGTGTAACCTAGATTAAAAATAAACAAATTATAAATTATGGGATACATTATTTGGCTTGTCCTAATATTTAAAAAAAAAACATTTTGAATAAACTTAGATTTTTTTTAACATATTTTGTTTTGAAATTATTTAATTAAACAAAATAGTGATGTTTAATATGATATACCGTAAATTAATTGTTGGTATTATGGACATATTTTATCGACATCATTGACATTTCATGAGCATTAGTATGGTCTGGTAATCATATTAAAATCCCATAAAAAGTGTTGTTCTATAATAGACCAACAAAATACACATTAGTCACTTTAAAAAAATTAATCAAACATTGACATCAGCGGCATATATGAAGACACTCGTGTTAAAAATAAAATATTTTCATGTTAATGTCGCCGATAATAATATGCATAGATTTCCGACAAATTCGCTTTGACACAAAAGGAGGTGTTACCCTCCGTGGCGGCCTGCTTTAAGGACTACTTGTTTATACTGTATCCGCTTTGCATTGGTCTCTATAATACTTCCTCTCTGCTAGGTCCTAATTCAGTGCAACGTCGCCGCGGCCGACAAACCTACAGTCGTTCCCAGACACTTGAGCTGGAGAAGGAGTTCCAGTACAATCACTACCTGTCGCGCCGCCGTCGGATCGACATTTCTCACCAACTATCGCTCACTGAGCGACAGATCAAAATTTGGTTTCAAAACCGCCGAATGAAGTTGAAGAAGGAGAAACAGCAAATTCGGGAAATGAACGAGGAAGTGACTACTTCGTCCAGTAAACAGTCCCACCGTGTTGGTAGTGGCGGTAGCCGTGGTGGGGGAACTGGCGGCGGCGGCGGCGGCGGTAGTGAGAGTGGGGTGATATTGCGGACCACCTTGACCGTATCGAGTCCGAGTTCTGGACGTGACGAGAGTGGCGCCTCAGAGGAGAGTGAGACTGACGAGCTGCCGCTATCGCTGTCGCTGGAGACGTCGTCGTCCTGTAAGGAGAAGTGCCGTTTAACTGAGGGATCGTTTACAGTGGGGCTGGCGACTGGGAATACTTGCACCCGCAATAGTTTCACAAATGAGAGCATTTCTGGTGTCAACTGAGCTCTTGTATCAATCCTGACTTTGATGTAGATAGTGTGCATATATATATATACATATATGTCATCTCACCCCGGTTTCTTGCTTCGTTTGCTTATAGTGTTTACAATTCTGCTGAGTTATGTGATAATAACGATTATTATTAAAAATAAGGATTAAGTTCTGGCTTGAATGAGTCTTATGCTGGTAAAAATGTTTTAAAGAACATAAATATATATATTCAAAACATTTATTATGATATAAATAATTATTCATAAAAAATTCGTTATTAGATAATTAAATCATGTACATTTGTGGTTATTATGTCCGAAATATTAATATATTTAGATTTTAATGTGTTACATATGAAACTTTTATAAATATATATATATATAATTATATCAATTTGGAGAATTACATATCTAAAAATAATGCTTTAAATTATAAAATTTCTATGCATCAGTTCGATATTAAACGGCAAAGATTAAACAGATAAAACCAATTTAGAAATTGTTTAACATTAGCATCATTTAAATCGAATAATGTTAAATTGTATGCTGTTGTTCTATGCGGCGGTTTAATATTACGAATAGTTTGATGTGTAACAATGTATTATGTGTGATCATATTTGAAATAGTCAATAATAACATGTTTGAAATAATCTATAATAATATGTTTGAAATAATCAATAATAATATGTTTGAAATAATAATAATCAATAATAACATGTTTGAAATATTCAATAATAACATGTTTGAAAATTCAATAATAACATGTTTGAAATATTCAATATAAAACTTTGTGATTCTGTCGGTATTTATTGCAGTTAATTGAGTTCATTTTGACATTCCTTTTGGATGTATTGTAATAATATCCGATATTGACTATTTATTTTGCGTTATAAGTCAGCCGCGCACTGAGGGGTTCATAACATTGACACATTTTATTTGAAACATTTTTATTTCCGCATTTTATTACAATATATAGTTCATTATTTCTATTGAGATTTTTAATTAAAAAAAAACTAATTTAGATGTCACAAGTTACAAGTTCTAGACATGTAAATTACGTCTTGATTTGAAATGAAAACACTTACTCGGTAAGCAAACTCCACGAAAAATGTGAGACATAACTCGATTTATTTGACAAACAAAAAGCATTTCTTAATTTTCTTTTCGGTTACATATTTGTTTTATACTCTTCAAATTGGAATGGGATGCATTTTTAGTTCCTGTATCATAATCTAACTATATAAATACTTTTTAATCTTTCATGACATTTTCTTTTCAATACTTATACTTGTCTTCACTGTATATACATTCTATTATTTTATTAATTGTCATGATGCTATTGCTTACTATATATATATATATATATATATATGGTAAAACAAGAGTTCAAGATGTTTGTTAACTATGCTCAAATTTACCGAACAAAAACACACGTACTTCTAATATACATTATTATACCTTTTTGTGCGTGTACTCGCAAACTTTTGGTCAACAGTATTTCAACTTTGTGATGAAAAAAATTATTATTATTAGTACTACTGCTAATATTATTATTTCATATTAAACACAAAGTTTGTTTAAAACACCGAACACTTTTTTACCGGTCTTGTGGGGGGAGAGGTCTTGTGGGTCTTGTGGGGGGAGATATCGCACCATCATAAACTAATGCTCTATAATTAATTTTTCAAAATAATAAATATTTAAAATTAGTACATTTATTATCACATAAGGTTTCGAAGTCTCATAAAATAAACTAAACGGTATCATTTACTTAGTGTTATAATTGAATATATTATATCAATTATAACGTAGTTCAATAAATGTCTGGAATAGTTTGCTTTTACCATATTTTATTTAAGATATCGACTGAGTGTGTTTTGAAAAATAAATTATTTTTTAATCAGTTTCAATCGAAAACCAAGGATATTAAATTGTTTATACATTCAATAAAACAAACGGCAATTTATATTAAATGAAAAATGTTGCGGTAATTAATAATTAATCGGTAAATTTAATCATCAAAATGTAGCTCTAGAATATTTTTTTTCAAAATAGGAATTCAAATAGTCCTCATTTCTGTTAGATCTTTTTTATGAAAATATTATCGAAGGGATTAAATGAATCAATGGATTACATGATAAACGCTGATTTGAAGGTGACACATTAATCGATCCGCCAATTTTAAAAGTTTTGAAGATGATCCATCAAACAATATGTGCTAGTATGTGGTTGTACATTCCATGTCCCTCAACAGTGTTAAATAGGAGAGTTATTTTTATAATTGGACCAGTTGTTAGACGTTGAGGTAAATATTTCATAGACGAAATAAATATAAAATATAAAATTATTCAAAACCTTCATATACATTTGTATAACATCAAATTTTAATTAGATGTAATTATATACCAATATGAAGAGCAGGCTCCTTCCTGTTCCGTAAGGTTGTATCCTTATATTTATTCTACAATAATTACTAAATATGCAAATATTCTATTCAGTTGATCTATTTCAGCAAAGTAGACTTTTCTCATTTTTCTAATAACTTAAAAGAAAATATTCACAAAAAATATTAATTATTTGCAAAAATTAAAATAGAGTTAATGGTAGTTCAACTGCTCAACTGCAGAAACAGATACAGTTAAATTATTATCAACCTTATTCATTGTTCATTGACTAATAACATAATCTGGTATTATTTATTTATCCATTTAATTTAATTTAATGTAATTAGTGATAATAATAATTAAATATTAATTTTAATCGAAAAATTATTAACTAACAAGATAATATTGTTTGCATTGTGTAGTAAAGTTATTGGATATTTGTTAAAATTAAAAAAATTAAAAATTCATAAATTCGGATATTCCCTGTTCGGACAGTGACCAACCAAAAATGTCCAGCTTCATCAATTTCCAGCATATTTTGGTGGATTTTACGAAATCAAAATGTATACAGAAGCATAAAATTTGAGCCAAATTTAACAAAAAAAGACTGTTCATAAACATTAAAATCGGAAAATTGATGGTCTTTTTTTGAAAAAATCAACAATAATAATTTCTCACTGTGCATCTTTTAGTATCAATTTTTTTAAAATCGGAATAAGAGGACGTTATTGCTGGCCGTTTAAAAAGTAAGGATATATTTTATAATGTTTTATTTTGTATTGTGATTTAGTTATAATAGTATTAAAATAAATCATTCAAACCAGTTATGAAACTTATTGAAAATATAATAAATATATTAAAACATAACAAATCAGTTAACTGATTATAATAACAGTTAATTCTTTAGTCCTTAACAGACAATTCATTGATTTACATATGAACGTATCTTTTATTAGGTTTATATATGTAACTTATTAACTATATTGCAATATTTACCGAAATAATTATGCCACTGTGCACAATTATAAATGTAGTCTGATATACAAAATTATACATTAGACATTAAATTGCGGAAAATATATTTTTTTTAAATTTTATAATTGGGAGTACAATATTCTAGGTAAATGAAATATATGCAAATGGTTACATATATATATACAAATACTTTTTTTTTAATTGGCTTAACAAATTATATGTTTTCGATCACAATATTGACCACAAATTTGAAATAAAATGTTTCATCGAAAATTAAACCTGCCTGCTTTTGTAGGTTTGCGTGAAATTGGTAGAGGTTGTTTCAGCCTATTTAAAAGCAACTGGTTTTAATCAATATTGTTTAAGCCTACTCTTGCGAACTGGAGCGCCCGGTAGTGATTACAGCTGCGCTGCCAACATGCTCTAGACCACGGGTAGCCGACCCATTGGTGTAGATGGTGAGGGGGAACTCGTCATCTCCTCGGGCCAGGGTGTTTTGGGAAAGAGACGCACTTCCATCTCGCTGGTGTCTTCGACCAGGGAGGGGTCGGGGGAATGGGGTTAAGCATCTGGCGACCCGCTGCCGGGATGCCCGCCACCCTGCTGATCTCGGAGGTGTTCTTCCGCCAACTGGACCGGGTCTTGGAGCGGTGCGACACTACCTTGTCTGCGAGGAGACGCCGGGGGTTGGACGTCGGGAGACGTCGGGACTTCTCCAGGGCTGGCCCTTCTGGCGACTGTGGCGTAGGAAGGAACGCCCGCTTCGAGGCGGAGGGCCTCAACCGGCGTGGTGGCCAGCTGAACTGTCATGATCTTCAGGGCCTTGTTCTGGGCTCTCTCCAACAGCTGCAGCGAGGAAGCCGAGAGCCAGGGTTGCCAGGCTGGACCACAGTAATCAAGCGCACTGCGACAGAAACTTAGGAAGAGTTTCCGCAGGCACTCCTTGTCTCAGCCCCAGTTCTTAGAAGAGACTGCCGCTAGCATACGGCACCTGGAGATGGCCTTATAGGCGACCTTCGCTGCGTGAGGCCTAAAGGAGAGACTGCGGTCGTAGGTGACCCCAAGGAAAGTAGGGGTGGGGTTGAAAGCCAACGTGTCTTCATCCAGTGTGATGGTGGGACTCCAGGCAGCCTCGTGGGTGTCCGTGGAGAAGAAGCTGGACTCACACTTGCGCGGGTTGAGTGTGAGCTTTTTGGCCTGGCTCCATCTGTGGGCCGCAACTACACCCTCTTGGATGGCTCTAGCCGCTGCAGCCTTGTCTCGGTGGCGGTTCCACAACGCGATATCGTCCGTGAAAATGCTGATACTGATGACGCGGGATATCGCCTGTCTGACTGGATGCAGGAAGAGGGTGAAGAGGAGGGGAGACAGCACGGCTCCTTGAGGGAGTCCTTGGCGAAGCCTGCC